>CAEGAD010014710.1:0-44420 GCA_903067055.1 Poeciliopsis paucimaculata
CAACTCAGTGCTGTGGTCGCAGTGTTGAAAAATGATCAGCCACTAACCTGATGACCCAAAACAAATTGTCCTTGGGCATGTGTGGTGGTTAAAGACAGCCAGGGTGCAGCCGGGCACAAGGCTGTAGGGGTAGAAAAAGTACCCCAGGGACAGCACCGAGTTAGAACTTGGCGATGAGCTGATGGAGCTCAGGTTACTACCAGCTGCCCACCCAGATTCGCTGGCAGGTTAAAGTGTCCAAAACCCAATCCCCGCCAACAGTGAGCTCAAACTTCAGGCCCTGCAGAGAGTACTGTGTCTTTGGCACAGCCCGATGTTCAGTCGCAGCAAGAGCCATGTGGAGAGGAGCTGAACACTGATTCTTAGGAAAACCGCTAATCAAAGGTGCTCCACCCGCACGGAAAGGGATGCTCCATAAATGCTGGAAAATATATGTATCCAAAGTTAATGTGAACCATGAATTACTTGGATACATCACTGAAGACAGGTAGTAAATGTTGGTAACATCTGAGAGTCTTCGCTTTCTGCTTTACAGTCTTACGCAAAAATATTCAGACCGGTTAAAGTTTTTCACATTTGTCATGTTATAATAGCAAATATAAGTCAATTTTATTCTCAAGTCTGATTAACGGCTTGCTCAGGTTTAGGACCACCTGTGAGGCTCTCTGCAGTAATTTATTCTAAATGTTGGAGCTGTCTCACTCAAATATATTGACACTTTTTTTTAAATCATGCTTTTATTTTAGCCTATTATCTTTTTTTTGTGTTTGGCTCCAGGGATTGATTCACGTTTAACAACCAGAACAAAGTTGACCAAATTATAAAGCAATCCACTCCCTAATGGGAGAGTTGCTGACAGTCGCTGACATGTGTGGCAGATAGCCAGCCACAATATAAATGATGCTTTCTAAGGAATTTCTTTACCTCCCATCTGATCAGATGATTCCAAGTTTAGTTTGGTTGAATAAACTATTGCAAGAAGCGTTTTATCCCATCTGCAACTGTCTATTAAAACGAACCCAAAACTTTCAAAATAACTGCTGACATTTAAAAATATTATTTCTAGAGAGGTCGGAAATTTTCTAGCCAGGTGTAGGTAGTTTGTCTCTTTGTTTTTGACTTCAGTCACTTGTATCTTTAAACCAAGACAACCTCATGAACTTACAGGGTTTTCCAAATGAGTTAAGTATTTCTAATTTGCTCTCATCTGACCAGAGTGCCTTCTCCTACTTGAGCTGTTTCACTCTGCAGCTCCTCTAGAGTAGTCATGGGCCGGCATCTTAGCTGATTCTCAGATTATTTCTTATCTTACCTGGCCTGTTGGGTCAGGTGTGTTTGGGTAAGTTTGCAGTTTTAGAAAGTAAAGGACCTCAAAAGCAAATTGGTTGCACTGAATTTTATCACGGAGTATCTGAATAAAGAGGGTTAAGTACAAATGCATGCCACACCTTACAGATTTTTAATTCTAAAACCATACAAAGCTCATGCATCATTTTTGTTCCACTTCACACTTATGCATTACTGTTTGTTTTCACATGAAGCCCATTAATGTAGCAAAGTGACACAATCTGAAAAGTTCAATGGGGTGTGAGTACTTTTGCTAGGCAGTGCAGATGGTGCTGTATTGGTCCCCCTGTGCAGCGTCTTTACCAAACGTGTAGCAGTAGCGCAACGGGCTGAAGGCTTTATTGTTCATGGAGAGTAATGGAGTTTCACAGCGAACACTGTGATGTGTTAACCTTGCTTTCATGAAAACTAATAACCTGCTGGAAAATAAGGTTGATGGACCAAGACATAAACCTTTTGTAGTTCTGGAACTGCTGTTTGTGTCTTCTATTATCCTGTAGTTAATAGAGCTTGAAATTAAACAGCAAAACTTCCAGCAAATTCTTTCAATTATTATTATTTTTTTCCTAAAAGATCTTTTCTTGAAGCAGAGATAACCATTTAACTCCTATCTCCAAACTTAATCAAATCTAATCAAGCAGGTTTGTACATTGTTCCGAAAGCTGCTGATCTTTTGATGGCACTGGCCATCGCTCAGTTTGTTTATTTTTAGTCATGGGAATGCATTGAGGCTCGGGGTCCGGTGGGGGCTCTGCGGTGGGTGGACTTTTGAAGAACCCCATGCCTGTCCCGTGAATGGCCAACATTGTCAGCATCCCAAAGATCCCTTTTGTTTGTGGATGTGTTTGATGGGGTCCTTGTCATCTTCATGAGACAGCATGTTTGACTCACGATAGGAGGCCTTTCAATACAAACGGCTCTTTGCTCCGATGCCAGCTCTTCTTCCCTCCATGTCATCCTACTGAAGCCACATTTTCAGATAATGTTGGCAGAAAAGATTAAAATATGTGTTCAGCTCTAAATAAATACCAGATATTGCTCATTAAATTCCTGCAAGATATGATGTTGCTTGTCCCCAAACCTTTATTTTACGATTTCCTTTTTGCTTTCTGGCTCCTTTGCATTATGGAATTTTTTGCCTGATTGTTGCAACTCAAACTAATTATTCAGATTTTTAAAACAAAGCAGCCTGTGTAAACTTTCAATTGTCACATCACATCAACACTTCAGCACAACCGGTGGCACAAGGCCAGTTGTTAACTGGGCAGCAGAGGCCCACCAGGAACGACAAGGGGTTCAGCAGCTGAAAAACGCAAAGTATCATGTGGCACTATAGGTCCTTTTATAGATGGGAGAATGTGTGGAGATTAATTGAAGAGTTTTTTAAAGAAGACAGTGGGTGACCTTGCAACCAGATACAACAGATGTATATTTTTACCCAGCATATGGGACTTTTCAAAGGGTAGACAATTCTCTGGTTCTGAAATGCTTCCGGTAATTTATAAAGAAAACAGCAAGGGCTTTTGAGATAGAATACATCCATACCCACTTGATTTAGATGTATATGGCATTCAGATGGCGTTTATTTTGGAAGCTATGAATTTGAATTTAGTTTACCTAAACTGCTTTGCCTAAAATGTGATTTACTTTCCTGATATACAAGCAATAGACCTAAATGTGGTTCCGGGTAATCTTGCATGGCCAAGATTACCTGAACATCATAATGTATAACAGCTACCATCTAAGCTATGCAGTTTTGCAGTACTGCTTGGTATATTTGTGCACAGCATGCATTGAGAGGAAGCTGAAGAAGCCAAAGTATTCTCTTAAATTGACCTATTATGCAAAATTCTAATTTTGCTGGTTTTCATTTGGGTCTCAACTGCTTCTAAAAGGAGCCCAAGTTCTTTAAAAAAAAAACCTACCCAGGTGTTTTTGGCAACAAGTTGATGTTTTTGGTGTCCATAAAATAAGCCAGTTCAAAAACCTGCTGTTTGTGAAGTTGCATTCAATGGGTAATGCACTGGTACATGGCAACCCCAGCCAAGACTCAGCCCCATTAATTGGTTGCTAGGTAAAAGAAAGTGTGATGACCGAAAGGACTAGTGTTGTTGCCTAACCATTAAGAAACCACTTGTTGCATCCTTGGTGGTGGTGCAGGAGACTCTATTTCTGCTTTTCAAAAATGAATCGTTGCATAATTGTGGATTCGTTTGCAGCCATTTTCATGTGCGAGTGTAAATATTGAGTTGGGGGTTGTTGCCAGCAGAAGCTTATTTAAATTGAAAGTGACAAGAGGCCATAAAACAGCTCATTCTGAAAGGAACACAAAAAACTGACCAGACCAAAATCTCATTATCTAAGAATGATTAGGCAAAATAAATGTTTTGTATAGCCCATAGGTCTATCCTAACCTTTTCAGGGAAGAATAATACAAAGTATTATCTGCTGTTTTACAATGCTGTTCAGCTTGAAAAACACCTTGACTGCAAAGAGAACCTAGATTTGTTTTGTTGACAAATTAATGTCCACAGTCTGGAATGCAATTTTGTAAACATTGTACAGAAAATACACCATAATTTCTAGTTCTCAGGAGGCAGTTTTCTGTGTGTTTTAGATGTGTCCATGATTCAATACAGCTGAATCAAACGGTTGAATTCACCAAGGCTGTTAATGAGCCATTCACTTGAATGAGCTGTGTTGGAGCTGTAACACATCTAAAACATCCTGGACCCCGGCTGTTAAGGTCTTGAGTTGAACCCATCGAGTATGAAACATCTGGGCTTCTTGAAGACATAAGTCATTTAAAATAAATTGCTTTACAACTGTTGTAGCTTAGTACTTTGTCCTGTTTATCTGCAGTTAAACAAGCTGAAGATGCAATGACATCCAGATAAGGCTATATTTAAATCATGAATTACTGGCCATGATGACATATTGTCAGACTGTATGGGGATCTAGAGCTTTGTAAGACATTCTAGCCTGAAATCCTGTCATCTGGAGCTGCTGTGAGTTAACAAGCGGCCACTGTGGAAGAAAGGGTCTGCAGGAATCCCTTTAAAACTTTCAGAGAGTTATTTGTATCTGTCCTGATCCACTTCATTTGTAGAGGATCGAGTGTTGTGTGTGTAAGGGGTGGATTTAATAGGGAAGCTGAGATTTGGTGCATGTCTCTGCTGAGGGAGTTACTGCTGAAGTATGAGAGCAGCTGGTAACTCCATGCTCTGTTTGAAATGTCTGGTGCTTAAACCTCGAGTCAAGATTCCAGCCATTCATTTCCAGGGAGAGCGAACTGGGCCAGATCTGGTTGTGCCATCGTGGCCACTACACTCTTCTAGATCATTGCTTATTTGGGAGGGAGGTTCGGGATGTCTGACTTGGCAGTGCAGCATTCTGTGTTGAGCCCAAGTCTGCTCAGGGAATGACCAAAATTGGCTTTCAACTTGAGATTTTATTGGCACACAAAAAACTTTTTTAAAAGAATGATCTTTGTATGGTCTACTTAAATGTAATTTAGCAATATCTGAGGTGTGTTTTGATTTCTACTGACACATTAACAAGCATTCTTGTAGCACAAGAAATACATTATAACTAACTTTTGCATTTCATGATGATCAGTGAGTGGCTAATTTCTAGAAATTGTAGGGGTTATATGTATGGTACTTTGCAAAAGTATTAATACCCCTTCAAGTTCTTAATATTCAATAACATCACAACTGTTTGTAACATCAATGGTACATGTGTCAATTTGAAACATTTGCATGGATTTTATTTAGAGGCACCCTGATTTCAGTTTTCTGGCCCTTCATGGATCTGATCTGACAATTCCAATTTTGTCCCATTTTATAAATGCACAACTGACACTGTCAGATGTCATTAGGTCACAAGACACCTTCAATTTTCCAATAATATCTTATGAAAAATATTGAGCACTACCAGTGAAACAATGCAAACTTGTTTTGGCTACAGATGAGGTAGTTTTCTCAAATATAAATGATGAGTTAAAAAAATAATTTCTTAATGTTTTGCATTTTAAAGACAACCAAAACTTACACAACAGATTAAACATACTGCAGATGTATTTTGAGCTGCTTACAAAAATAAAGGGCACAGCAGCACACAAATACACAAATTTGTAGTCAGTTGAGGAGAAATTAACGTTCAGGTGTTGTTGCCTAATCTCTGTCCATCTCTAGTCTCCAACAGAAAAAAAGTCAATAAAAGTTGTTAGACATCAGAAAGGTCACTAAAAATAGTGACAAAGTTGCTAATTTGGCAACAGTGGCGTAACTACTGTCAGCGTGCAGATGTGATTGCTGCACCCTAATTTGATGGTGCACGCTTTTTAAAAAATTCTGCAAATAAAATTCTGAAATGTTTGATGTACATTAGTCCTACTGAGCCAATACGTAAAGCCAGCTTTGAACATCTAGTGACAGATTTTGTGTCTTATTGGCTTTATAAAATAGTTCTGAGTCAGAATAATTGTTGAGCATCATTTTTAAAGTTCTACCACCCTTCTCCATTGGACTTAGGTCTTGACATTTGCTGGCCCTTCTGAAGAAAGCATTGTCACATCATGTTGCTGGAGTAATGTAGATAGAGAATGTGTAGTTAGAGAATGTTTAAGAACTGTTAAATTTCAGAAGCATACAACATCTAGTCTAAACTGTAGACTTAAAGTACATTTAGATATAAAGCTGTTGGAGAATAAGTATTTTTATAGTTCAGCTTGAAATACATCTGCAGAACTCTTGGGATAAATTTTCATGTTCTGTACTAATCTTCCCATCTGTCTGTGCTGAGCTCTTATGTGACTGAGCCCTCAAAAAACAAATTCACGACTGCAAAGAAGGCTTTGAACTGTGTCGCACTGTAAATGCGGCAACATATTTGAAATCTACTGAAACGGAACTGTTTTTCTTTGCTGTACTTTTCTCAACACTCTCTTCGACACAGACTGTGCAGATCATTAGTTGAGGTGATGTTCAGTACACTGTTTGAACATGTGGAGCTACTCCTCTTGATACTCGTTTTTTTTTTTTTTTAATGATACTCATTGTTGAAAGATCTGGTCAGGGCACTCCTAGTGCCACAGGTCAGTGCTCAGGTTAGACTTTTAAATTATTTTCTCCATTTACATAGCTCCCCGACAGAGATTGAAAAGAAGTTCACAGGCAACATGTGATGGTGACCGAATGTTCAGTGCTGGGAAACTTCAGTGATGCATGAGTTTCTCTAACCTAAACAACTTATTGGTCCACTTGCAAACACACAGCCTTCTCCAGGGAAGAGTTGTGGGCAAGCTTAACACAATGTTATGCAAAATAAACACAAGCATATATATACATATATATCTTTAGCATTCTGTATGTTGGGAAACTGCTCTGAATACAGACTGGTAGGACTTCTTTATAAGAACTGGACCTCTGTCTGCGGGTAGAAGCCCGTGGCATTACTCACTGTTCATTGAGAAGAATATGAACATATGCTTCGGTTTCAAAGTCTCCATTCACCTCAGAAAAAGTCACTGAATGGGTAAAAACAGTGTCGAAGTTGCAATGGTGGCGACACTGTGTTCAAAGAATTTCTACGGCGTTAAGCTGCTATGTGCTTTACCATTGTAATGGGGAGAACTTTCAAAAGAAGAAGAAGAAAAAAGAAACAAAAGAGTACGAGTCCCATTGGGCACAAAAGTGTTTTTTGGAATTCTTTTTCTACCTCTTTAACTTCACATTTTGTTGGCTTCCATATATCATCCACAGAGCAAGATGCTGTCATCTGATACTGAAGTCTGTCAAAGTGAAACGCCAAAGACTCCTCATATGTCCGTATGAGTACAAGGCTTTGGAGTGAGTCGTTTTATGTTGTAAAACAGCCTTCCGACAGGCAAAGAAAACCCTGACATCCTTTGTTCAGTGAGTGTATTCAGGGGGAAAAAGGGTAATTTTGAAAAGAAAATGCACCAACAAGCTTTCCACCACTTCCCGTCATCGCCCCCTGGGCCAAGCAGGAGGCTGACTGACAAGGTTTTCGATTTCAAACCCCTCAAAGCTGTCAACGTTAGACCTCAACTGCCAGTTGCTTACCACATTTTCTGACCCCCTTTTGTTGCCCAAACCACTCCCCATATGGGACTCAGGGGGCTCAGCCCACAATGCGTTTAGTCTGACACAGTGGAAGAAGTTTCAGAGGATCCAGGCAAATGTACCGAAAACACAAACAAGAGCCATCTTCTTTTGCATATGTAGCAGAAAATGTGCAGGACAGGACCGTAGCGCACAAATGTCACAACCAGGCTTGGGCCGCAAATGTGTCAAGTGAACACGACATTCAGTCCGGCATGAGGACACCAGAGCTCCTGAAGTTTTTCATCACTGCCACTGCTGACACTAACGACTGCGTGTCCTCAGAAGAACACCGTGTTTAATTTATGAAGGAGTGATTGTGTTACATAGACTATGTTTGCAGCATGTATTTACTCTTCAAGTGCTGTTGCTGGAGCTACATCAGAGGGTACAGCATGGGAATGGATAGGGGAGGATGCTTCAGAGGCTGAGTCAGCCAGTATTTACACCTGTTATTTAGTGCCATGTTAAATTCTTGTTCCTGTGGACCAGCACTGAAAAACATACTGAAGTAAATCTGAAGATAGTTTGCTGGTCCTCTTGCCTGAAGGACACGCACCGCTTTGAAAGGGAAAAAAAGTTACATACAGATTGTATGTGACTTTTTTTTTTTTTTTTTGTTTTTGTTGTTTTTTTTTCATATAAATCCAGCAGTGCCATTTCAGATTAAATCTTTAATCTTCAGGCGCAAATATATTTCCGTTGTGAAACAAAAGTGTGTGGACTGAAGGTGTGCAGTGACATGTAGAAGACAAATGGGGATGGTGGTCAAGGCTCTGATGTCAGTGAGAGACAAGAGGATGCCGTATATTTTCTTTTTATAGTATGTCTCATGTTGGAAACAACAGCTGACCAAGCCCTCTTGTTTTCGTGAAGGGGGTGAGCGTAATGTCTGCTGCGTATAGAATACCTGGTAAAAGTACTCAATAGTATGAATGCTTTTTGTATTGGATCAGTCTCATTAGAATAAACTTGGTTTCTTTTAATGTCTGTGATGATCAGTTTTCAATGATGCAACCTTTTTTTTGATAGTTTTTGGCAGATTACTCTCTCGCTTAACTACGTGCGAAAATAATTTAAGACCTGAAAATTTCAAATTTAAAAATATCAATTTCTTCCCTAAACGCACAAAAACATCATCCAGCTTGCACTACTTGAATATCTGCAAATAAACAAGTGTTTCCTTTCTGTTTTTACAAATGCTTCCAGAACAGCCCAGCATGACCTAATTTTATTTCTGTTTTTGCATCTCGGATGCGTTTAATTTATTAATTCCTTTTGAAAACTAATTTGGCAGTGCTGAGTCCAAAGATGCTGTGTGTTCCTTTGGTCCTAAGGAGCATAAATAACTCATTAGGTCTGTGACAATTTCCCCTTCGATTGCATTTATTCCTTGCCCACTGCCTGCCATCCGTGCAGCTTAACAACGATGAAGTCGATTTCAGCGGATGTTGCCCTTTATAGAGTGCATAATGTACCTGGCTTTATTACTCTTCCTCTAGAATTCTTGCTTATTTCCAGTGTCTTGGCAGAACGTTACAGCATGTCTCTTTTCCACTGTTTTAAAGCAATGTTTTATGTGATGCTCCTTATTCATTTGAAGTCAAAGAAAATAGTCTGATGTCAGAGTCTGGAGAGTGTGTCCTTGAATGCCCCGTTCTCACAGTTTTCCACAAGCCTAGGTTGCAGCTTGCCTCCTCTCGTTAACGATGATGATTTGACGTTACCAGCTAACCGTCCAAGTGAAATAAAATTGATGCTCTTATTAAGGTTCATTGAAAAAAGGGGATAATTTATAAATACTGTAAAGGCATATTCATATTTTGCCACATATGACGGCGCTAATGTGGAAGAGAAGGACCGTTTCAACGCTATTGTGTACAGCAGTTTTTTTTGGCAGATGTTGGATGTTTCAGATCATCAAACAAATTGTAATATCAGGTAAAATTAACTGGAGTAAATACAAAAAGTAGGATTTCACATCTGACACTTTTACTGGCCTATCTTTAAATCATGAATTGTGCAACAACTTGCATAATTTGTGTTGTTTTAGATCTAAAAATACAGATAGATCAGATTACTGGGTATGACTGTTAAACTACACATTGATAAACAAACTCATTAAAAAATAAATCAGTAAAATTAAATAGTTATCTGAAAAAAGAAAATCACCTGACCACATGTCCATTCATTAAGAAATGACCTTTTATTTAAAAGAAAAAAAAAAAAAGAAAAAACACAGATGGCAAATAATTTCCATTTTCCACTCAAAATGATGAGTGAGGCTCCTGGAGACTGATCTGGATGCCCATGTCAACATTTCCACAACATAAACATTTTGAACACTCAACAGAAGAATTTTGGACGTGGAGGGGAAATGTGAATAAAATGTAATTCTTACTAAAACAGATATAGTTTGGCTAAACACATCATTCATTGGAAACGCATTCACTTTTTTAACGAGAGCTAATTTGAGAGCTAATAGGTAGAAGTGAAAGACTTCCTTGCTTGCAACAAGGTTTTTTTTTTTAAATTTAAAACTTCATTCTGCAGCGCTCTATTCAGAAGATTGCAGTTCCATATCAAGGTTATATTTCAGACATTTGTTCAGATCGACAAAATCAGAAGGCACCAAGGCTTTCAGCAGCAGATTTAAATGATTCAGAAGCATTTTAAAGTGGAAAAATTCTTCACTTTGTTTTGAAAAGTTGCAAAACTCTTTGTTGTACAAGTCATTCATGGATCCATTTTCAACATTTGCTGTGTGGAAAAAAAACATTTCAAAGGTAGCAAGGGAAATGTATTCCTCTTAAATTCTCACACCTCCCATTATTTCTCCAAATTATCTGTCCCATTGTGTCTTGGCAAAAAAGTATTTCTGTTTTGAGCTTTTTCTTGGCAACAAGTCAGGAGGACAGGATGTGCTAGGATTCATCCTCAAAGACAAAATATATATCATATGGCTTTTCTTCTTCTCTTTAATTCATCATACCAGCCAGAAATGAGATGGGCTCTGTTTCCTGGGGGTGATTGTGGTTTTTGTGTGAAACGCAGAATGAAAGCACAGTGAAATGAGTCGTGTGACATGGGGTTAAAGGCCAGTCAAAGAAGAGGAGGCCATTATTCAAAAGGCACCATAAGAAGCCAGATTCCAGTTTGTAAATGCATACAAGGAGACTGACCTTAAATTTTAGAGCCATCAAACCACACATTATTCAAAAAATGATGTGTTTAGAAATAATGACTGTTTTCACAGTTGCAGGACAAAGGGAGAAGCTTGTAAACCTGAGCTGCCACTCCCAGCTGTGAAGTATGTGAGTAGCAGCACCAAGTTGACTTGATGTTTGCTACAGGAAGAATTGGTGGACTTCACAAAGTAAAAAACCTCATGAGGAAAGCACATAATGTTGAAATATTAAAGCATTTTAAGACAGAAAGTTAAAACCTGGACTCAGATTGGTCTTTCAAATGACAAGACAAGTGTTGAAGGTAAAAGGAAGAAAAAAAAATTCCTAAAGTTTCTAAAAGTGATGCTTCTTGAACTAATTTTCTGTCATATTTTCCAGAATGTTCTGATCCGACTCACGTTGATTGGTTCAATCCAAGCCGTTTCTCTACTGATCTTTAGTCTCCTCTTTATATACCCAGTTTGAGTTGTAAAATATGTTTATGCCTGTTCTCTGTGCACTCATTACATCTCCTGTACGCACTTCCTGGGGTTTCTTCCTCATCAGAGATGCATGGGGCCTTTGTGCGCGCCATGCAGATGAAAGGTCTGCGGTAAAGTAGCGAACCGCACAGAAACAAAGAAATTCTTTCTCCTGCATGCACTCGCACGTTGGCGCAATCTCAAAGACAGCTGTTCTGCTCCCGGGTGTCCCAAAGCCTCTGACTTGATCTTTATCCCTCCTTCTATCCAATCCATCTTTCTTGGTATCGATTCATGAAAATATCAAAAGGTTAAACGACAGGGGCCCACCGGCGTGGTACAGAGAGTCGAAGACATGTTTGACACTGCCCATTATCCTGTTTATGCTGCCCTTAAATACTCAAATACTCGCCTGTCACAAGTTCCAAAACTGATTAAGCTAGATGACTTTTCAGTGGCCGCAAAACGTAGAGAGGGTCTGTCCATAATTAAGGGATGTAAATGTAAAGCTCTGTAGCAGCAGCTTTCAGTTTGTGCTTAAAAGCAGAAGGTTTTCCAATCATCTGCTTAGTCACCAAAGCACAATGAAACTCCTTGCAAGCAGAGCCAGTTAATCAAAGATGGGACTCATGCCATGTAAATCTCGTTCTATAATATGTTCAAGAAGAGGACTGGTACTGGGAGAGTTATATATAGCTTTTTATGTAGATCTTTCCTTTTTTTAAAATGTATTTCCACCTCAGGAGTCCTGCAGATAAAAACACTGCTGACAGCCATGATAAAATCCAACTCAGACCCAACTGGCACTCATCAAATCAGACTTAGGTTGTTTGTGCTCATCACCTCCTTGCAAACATGGAAAAATTGCCCGTTCATGTATATTGAGGTCCCTTTTAAGTGATGCCCTCAAATGAAATCCAGGCCATCCTCCAGAAGTCAGTAATAAATTTAGTTTACCTCTATAATTCCATCCTAGTACTGTGAACTGCTGCCAGATTTAACTATTTATGTATGTTTGTTTCTGTGGAATGCAACTTCGCGTTATTTGTGGAAAACCCACCTACTTGTAGAATTTTTTTTAAGGAGCATGTCTCAAATATTTTAAGAAAATGAGGCTCGAAAAGCTGAGATACTTGACATGCTACTAAAGTCGATTGGCTGTAGCTGTAAGAGCAGTGAAAAGGAAGTCGGTAGATGTTAGGTCCTCCCGTGTGTATAAATGCATTTTGAGGTATATTTGGTGTTTGAACTATTAAACGAGGCAGTTATAAGCATCTTTAGAGAGGCTCTCAAGTATTTGAAAACTTGAAACTATTCACAGGCGATTGTGGTTCCTAAACTCAGCAGATATCTGAGGGTGCACTGTATAAATCCAGCTATTCTGCAAAGGTCATAGGATTTTTAGATAACAGGAGGGAAAGGGCTGAACATTTTGAATTGCTTATCTTGACCAGTCATAAAAGGTGAACTTTAATCAAAGAATAAGTCACGAGTCTCACGCTAACAGGAGGAGCTGCAGGGATTGATGGGAAGTCCTTGCTGAAGGACTTTCCATCCTAGCACAGCTTGGTTGCTCGTAGCAGTACACCTCGATAAGGAGATTGTAAGCAGCAGTGTGGTGGCAGTGGATTGTGCAAACCCCTCACAGAAGGTAAAGGAACGTTTCTTTTATTTATTTATTTTTTTCTGGTCGTTCGACTGAGTTCTGATTCTCTTTTTCAAAACTACAAACATCTGGGTTTCCAAAACACTGGCACAACATCAGCATCACAGTAGCTGCTGAGTTAACTGAGAGAGAAATGTAGAGAGAGATGGGGAGGGTCATCTGTAAAATTTGAAAGGTGCTTCAAATCCAAATTGAACAAGACCATTAATCGGTTTAAAGAGCTGCAAATTGCAGTTTTGTAAGGTTAGAAGTCTGATAAGAGGTTAGAACCACAGAAAAGAGCTGCGCTTGGAACTGAACTGGCTGAACTGAGAAACGCTGTGCTCCCTCAACATTTATGTCTGACACTCATCAAATCAGATTGTTGGGTTGTTTGTAAATGGTCAATATCCCATTTATTTACGTGTGCTGTCAGCAGCACAGCCGCAAGGGTTTTGCCAGCAAGTGAGAAAAAAAAAAGTGTCAACAAATCCATCTGGATAGTTTTTTCCGTCAGGTAATATATCCTGAATTTGACACCCTCTCCGCCTTCTCCTCATCTCCCCGGACTGTTTGCATATGTAAACAGCCGCCATGATTGGACCAGATATTTAACTTGGAGGACCCGGGGCCTTCGTGTGTTATGACAGCGTTTAGAAAATGTCAGAGATGTGATAAACTGAAGAAAACAAAGAAACAAGAGCACACAATTGGTCAAAGATGAGGCCATGTTTTTCTTATTAGTGTTGGAAATGCATCTGAAGCCATGCAGCTCCAGCATCTTTAGACCAGCCTTCAGATATCATTCAGTGGGAGACCAATGAGTTCCGGCTGAAACATTGTGTATGTGTGCAGATAATGATTAGAAGGGGGGGTTGCATTAAATGGATGTCAGAGTCACTTTACCATAAAATAAAAATGTGTACAGGCTTGTGAAAAGTGCTAACACTGCTCTTTTTCTCCTTTTTTCTCTCCCTATCTCTGCTGGAAAATCCACTGCTTGCTCGGATTGCCGTCAATAACTTCAGGTATGTCCAATCACTTTGTTCTCTCCCTCCTTTCATCAACATTTTTACAAGAAATCAGTAACATACACACAACTGCGCTGAAGTTCTGGTCTTCATTAGGAAGAATGGCATCTTACCACAAGTAATATAAGCAACCAGAAAGCAGGGTGACTCTGGCAGTTCATACATACAGATTGCAAAAAAAAGAGTAAGCTTTTGTCACAGTCATTTAAACTAACACTGAGAAAGATGTTGAACACTCCAGCCTTTAGCTTCTGTACATTTAGACATGTACAGAAGCTAAAAAAAATCCAAGATGAAGAAAAAAATTGTTTTTCAGGGAACGGTGTCATTTTGTAGGGCTGTTCTTTACCCTTATCTGTCCTCACTGCAGTTTTAAGAAATTTACCGCAGAAAAAGACACTTTGGCGATACAATCCTCTTTTGTTTAAGTTACCCCTTTCAACAAAGTTTGGAGAGACTTTATACAAGCTAAAAAGCATAATTGCTTTGCCATCAGTTATTAGTAAAAATCAATATTTTTACAAAAAAAAAACCCCATTAGATGCACACATGCAAACTGATTGTTTTGACCCTTTTTTTTTTTTTTTTTTTTGCTATCAGAAATGTAAACATGTAGAGTTTGTTCATCTCTAACGAGAATTTCACTCGAACCACATGCGGCGGCCACATTAGACTAAGATTAAGCCTTTCAACAACGAATACTCCAGTTGTGGGAATTGTTGAAAAGTGACTCACTTCCACTTTTGTACAAATATGATGGAGGATCTAGGTTTCTGTGAGGCTATTCCTCTTCCAAAGGTCCTGGGAACCTTGATATGTTGCACATGACTGCCTTGAAACACTAAAACACTAAAATTCAACTTTGTGGATTCTACCAGTAAACCGAAAATGTGTTTTCATTAGATTTTTTCCTCAAGATAATGACCCAATTCTTCTTTAAAGTGGAATATTTCCCCAACGAATGAATGTGCTCAAATTAATAAGACATTTGACAGTGTGATATAATGCTTCTGCAATAAAAGGTCTGTGTTATGCAAATTTTCTGTGACACAAATGAAAGTGATCAGTCAGATCAAAGGTCACCAAACCCTGAATGAGGACGTTAAATGAGGCTTTGAAGTGCTCTGAGCACCACACAGACCTTTGATGTTTTCCCGCACATCGGTGTAAAATACCCCATGCTCTTTCAGCCATCATGTTTTCACTGCACTGTTCTCTCGTGTTCTCCTGCTTTCTCCATATTGTGTTACCAGGCAATTTGCACCCCACTTTTACGGGCCAAGAACAGACGAGCGGCGCAAGTGTGCAACCACGGACTCTTTGTGCACAACTCATCCCCAGCAGTGCAGGAATGTTTTTAGTTTTATATAAGGGATCAGATTTATGCAACAATTTTGGGATGTCATGCGGAGACGGCCTCGGTTGGGTTGCATTCCCCTCTAAAATTTAAGTGTATTTTGCTTTAATAATTTCACTTTGGGAGGTGATAAGTACCTGTTTTTGTAGTTTAGCCATACCACGCAATAAAAAGAAAAATGTTGGCTTCAAAGTCATATTGAGAAACACCAAAGCGGATGATATAATGAAAGGTTTTAGCTTTAGTGATGACAGAAGAGATGAAGGGATCAGTTTAAATGAGTTTTAATCCGGTCAACCCAACCACTCCACTCTGAGGCTGAAGCCTGGAGCAACAAGGGCAATAAAAGTTTAATCCCTTATATCTGCCTGATATGGTCATTACACTGGATCAGAGTAAAGAGTATTATCCCTGCTTAACGTAGGATATCTGTTTGACACTGTTTGTATATAAATTTCAATAATAGGAAAATAATAGAAAAAAAAGAATTTTATAGTTTTATCCAAAAATAGTGTTGATTCTCAATTGGATTTGACTAGGCCATGTTACTAAATAAATATTCTTACTCTGGATATTGCTCTGTAAATGTTTGGGATATTGTTTCATAGCTTTAAATTGTTTTCCCAAACGTTATGCCTGACTCGTCGTCTGTGTTCATCAGTTTCCATGATGTTTGTTCACTAATGAGAGACCTTCACAGAAAAACTGAATCCATACTGAGATTAAATTGCAGACAGCTGAACTATTTTATAATTAGGCAGCTTCTGATGGAAGTTGGTTGCATTGTACAAGTTGGAATATTCTATTAAAATGCATTAATGTTTGCAGCTGTAACGTGATAAAGATAAAAAGGGGTGTGAATGTCTATGTGAGGCACTGTGCATTTTCAAATTTCCCTGCATTTTCCATCTAATGTTCCATCTTAAATCACGCTTTCCACTTCCTGTCATGTTTCCTGCCAGAATATTTGTTTATTTCCCTGTTCCCATCCTCCCTTATTTACTCCTGGATCTCTTCCTCATCTGTGTACAGCTTCACTATAAATAATGCCACCTGTTGGTCTGCAGCCTTCATTACACTCACAAAGCTGTAAATCAGCAAGAAAGGCCAATGAGGGTGCCTGGCACAGGGTAAGCCAGTCATACCACTGGCACAGAGAGTTATGTCTGGCACTCACTGACTAATGCATTTGCTTGTGAGGCCAGAAGGGAGAAAACATGGGAGCAATGAGGCCAAGGTTAAAAGGACCTCTAATTCTGTGCAAAGCAGGCATTCAAGGAATAAATTCAAGGATTTATGATGATAGTGACAATCAAATGAAGCCAGATTTTAAAAGTATATCAAAGGTGCCATAAAACAACTTTTATCCGAAATTGTGTCTTCCGGGGGAAAGAAAGCGTTATCCAGATGATGAACCAGTTAATCAATACATGTTTTGCTCTTTAAAGCCAAGGAGTTGGAGGTGTTGAGGACTTGAAAGCAAGCACAGCGGGACGTGATCAGGGTGTGGGTGATAGGGTCAGGGGTCAACTCTCAAATAGCCCCGGTGAGTACAACCATCCATCGGCTCTTTTGGCTTTGAAATGGGAAGCTGTCCTGGCTGCTCTCGAATGCTGGAGCAGCTTTCAACATACCACGGCCTGCCATCAGACACAGTTGTCGTGTCAGGTGCCTTCATGGGATTGGTTATTTTTAAGATGATGAAGCAAGGTTTGAGTGGTGCATTTGATAACACGCTGTTTTTGAAGTGTAATCAACTAATTATTGATCCATTAAAAGATAACACTCCAGAGCTTACATTGATTGATATTTTTATTCAAACTCTAATGAGAATGCCGTAGTTATGCTTATAAAAGTTGCATTATTTTTTCCAGAAGAATAACATTTCTTTTTTTAACTCGGATATTCTGAATTTCTGGGTAAATCTTTGCTTTTGTTGTTCAGATGATAATTCTTCTTTATCTAACAGCATTTGTGTCTATAAGGGTATCTTTTAAGACGTTAAGAATGATTTATTAAGCCTAGAAGCTATATGAGCTATTACTCAATTTCGACTCAAATCAAGTCGCCATGGGAACTAGACCACAGGAGACTCGGATCTTAAACCATCATGTTTGGAACTGGCAATTTGGGAAAGTCTTTTGGTCCTCTTGGACCCGAATACTGCCTTTGATTGTTGTAAATGTCTCATAGCATCATCTTTCACAGTTCAAAATGAACATATGGTGTTCAGAAACGTCTTCTGTAGTTCTGTTTCATAGGCAAGTGGTTCTAAGTCCAAGTAGGTAAATGTATGCAGTGCTTACCTTTGAGGCTCCTCAAGGCTCCATTCTTGGTTCAGGCATTGTATAGATGCCCCAGGGTTCCTTTTAATATCTTGTTTCACTGCTGCTACATAACAAAAAGAGAATCTGGTTGCATGAAAGTTCTACAGTTACTCTCTGGTGTAGTATTTTGAGGAACGACAGAAATCCCTAACATCTCTTCTGTTGTTTCCAGACCTGTGTGCGACTGTCTCGATTAGACTGTTTGGCAGCACACTAGTGCTGGTGATTGGTTATTTTCTTTTTATAGAACATGGCTTCTTTACTTCTTCTTTATTTAAACCACATAAAGGTCCTGATTACTGAATTAGAATTTAAGATCTATGGATAAATTCATACATGTTTCTGAACCTCCTTTTCATTCATTTGTTAGCTTGTTAAAAAACGGTTTGAGGGTTTCCTGACTTTTTGGGGATTCACAAAACTGTTGTGGTGGTGATTGTGGTGGTTTACTCTTCTTGACCCTGCAGATGTTAAGTCTATCTATTCTTACTGCTCTTCTCTAATAAACTTTGTGGAGCTAAAGTTAGCAATTCATAGCAACAAACATGAGAAAAATGTGACAGAAAAGCTGAAACTGATGGTCGATGTGCAGAAAATGAATATACCTATATATTGTGAAAATCACATGTCTTTTTATTTTATTTTTTTTGTACAAATTTCTTACAATCCAGCAATGTCCAGTCATTCAGTTTCTGGCATGGAAGGAGGCTGACATTATAATGGGGGCTGTTAACTTTTTAAATTTGATAAATACAGTCATGACTTTTAGCTCATTTTAAGGATAGTTTGAAATACAAGTTCCTGCTTGTATTTTTGTATTTCAACTAGATTTTTTTTTTAATTATTTTTTTTTTTTTAATTAATTGTGATAATATGCATAGACTATACTTGTTTTTTTAAATCCCAGACTTGGTATAACAGACTGCCTCTTGTCTTTTAAAAGCATGTTAAGGGTGAGCATGTAACGACTGCTTATCCCACTCCACGGGCTTCCAATCTGTTTCTGGATTCAATTTAAAATTTTATGGTCGGCTTAAAAGACCCAGTCTTGTCCCATCGTATCCGCAGGATCTATTTGCATTAAAATAAATCAGAAGGGATATTGAGTTGCGACTCTCAATTTGGAAAATAATTCATCTTTCCATTTAGAAAAAGCTAGGAGATTAGATGACTTCAATATACTGGTAAAGATGCCCATCTTCTCATTAGCATTCATTTTGTGTGCACTTGGATTATGTGATTTCATTCATTGTGTTTAACAGAATGACTTTTTGAATTTCTTTTTGCTTTGTTAGATTCTGCTGTGCAGGATGCCGTGTCTGTGGTTAATTTATTATTTTTTTTAACAATGACTTTAGAAAGAAAATTAAATGCATTAATTTAGATAAAAAATGTTGGCAAGCACAAATATGACTGCTGTAGTGTAAATTTTCTGTATCAAAATCTTGGAGGAAAATATGCAGCTGGTTAATTAGATTCTGCTACCTGTTTATAAAGGATAAAATGACGCGCAGCTCCAAAGGACAGAAAAGTATCCCTTTTCTGCAGTTAATTACTGTTACATCCTCAAGAAACAAAGTAATTTTCTTTTTCTTTTTTTTTTTTTGCACTCAAAGCAGCACAACTTCTCAGCCTGTTTTGTATTCTGAATCAATTAGTCATCAAAAGTCCCTCACAGCAGAACATTTAACCTTTATATCCATCAATGTTTCATGTGCTTCTACCCCTCAGCTTGCTTAATGTTTTCTTCCTACTGAACTGAGGGCAAAGCCTTGTAGTGGTTATTATAAATAAATGTAAAAAAAGCAAAAGCTAGTTCTATCTGGTCAGCAAATGCGTTGTTTTATAATATAAAAGCGTTTTAATGATCTTAAAGCTAAATGCTACCTAGAAATAAAGACTGCAGGGATTCTATATGAGTCATTGTCCCTGTACCCCACCAAAAAAGAATAAAGATATGCTGCTTTTGGTCTTTCTCCTGGAAAAAATGACTTTAGAAACAAACATTTGGATATCTGAATCTTGTCTATTTGTGTAAAATCAAACCAGGGATTTTGAAAGTATATATGTCTTTTTTTTTTTTTTTTTACTAAAACAAGCAGAAATAGCAGCTTCTAATGTTTCATATTTACTTGACTCATGTCAACTAAGCAGGGTTTTTGTTTATGCACTTTTGCCTTAAAGAATGTGCAATTTATTGCGCAAATTCACATTTTGTGCAAATGTGATCTTCCCAATTGAGACCTGGTGGTCTGCACTAATATTGTTTGACAAGCAAATAATAAAATGGATGTGACTGAAAGTGCTTTGCATGTGTTAAGAGCAGATCATTGACAAGCAAAGTACCAAAAAACCCCAAATAAGACATTAAAAATGATTTGATGAATGAATAAAACTACCGCTGCAGTACGTAGTAAAGTGTTTTATTCCAGTTCAAGTGGTGTGAATTTGGTGATCATTTGTTAAAATCATAAACAATTATTTAAATAGCAGTTCGAGATGCAAGAAATCACGATTCTTTCTGTGATAATCCCAAAAATTTTTCAGCATTTCGGGTATCAAGACAACTTTAAATTAAGAAAAACACAAAACCCCACCATTTGTAAATAGGTCGAAGTTGGACTGAAGTATTTTGCAATAATTACAGCTTCTTCAAGACTTGACCAAGGCAGCATTCATGTAAGAGCTGCTGCCGTTCCTGACAAACTTCTATCGCCTACAACAAGGTTGAATTTGTGCCCACAAACAACCTTTGGGATCATAGCAATACAGCTTTGTATAAACCCAGTGGGGCTGTTTCTTTTTCTCTCACTCTGTAATCTTGTAATTGGATTCCCGGGGAGGGTGACTGCCTGGTGGAAACTCATGCTGGTCATATTTCCCTCCACGACTTGCAGGGACCAATCTACAAGGTCTCACCGGCTGTTGCGCCTCCGTCTCACTCTATTAGAAAAGCGCTGACAACAGGCGCGAGCGACAGGCGCAGGAGGAAGAGAGAGGAGTAGCTGCCCTCCTTCATCCAGCCTCTCTGTCTGGCACACACCTGAAGACACAGAGGTGGCAGCCAGACACACCACAGAAGGCTTTGCCTCAGTTTATCTCATCACATCATCGGGGTTCCTTGGAGTCTGAAAGTGACTATGGCTGACGTGTGACAGAATAATGTGGGGGAAGCTGGAGTCATTAACTCTGGCACTGTCAGCACCTCTGTAACAAGCTGAATCCGGTGAAAGCTGTGGAAAAGTGGTATCAACGAGGGGAAAAAAAAAAAAAAAAATCTGCCACCAGAAATGGCTCATTCCTGCCTTAAAAATAACTCCCAACATTAAAAACCACCGAGATGATTTGCTTTCACAAGTATTATAATTTTAAGACATAGAACATGCAAAAGTATTAATTAGATGTTATATTTCAGTCGATCTAAAAATTTGTTCAGTCGATTTATAGTCTAATTTAACAACTTCCTGCTACCTGATTGATAAACCGTATCAACGCCACGATTTCTTTATTTGATCGGCATCTTAATGAGCTATTAACCATGCATCCTGGTTGCCATAGAAACAAAAAATGGTTTTGGCATGTAAAGCTGAGTACGCAGTGAGAAACGGTGTTCCATTCAAAACCTCAGAGGAAAAGATCAAAGGATGGTGACCTGAAATGAACTTAGTCTTCTTTTCGGTACAGAGATTTGAGTGATTTGACTATAACCTTGTTTACACGGCAGGATTGTTTTTACCCCAATTTTCCCCTTTTAACCATCTTAGAACACTCCTGAAAGTTCAAATATGAACCAATGTGGCCTATTTTGCATTAAAGCAAGAGCTTCTTATGTTTAAATAAAGTAAATATGTTGGAAAGTGAACTTATAAATGCTTTATTGATTTGTCTTTACTTATTTCTACACCCGTTTCTCATGGCATAGTTTGCTTTTTGTAGCGCCCTTCACATTTATTGACTTCGATTCATTTATTCAGTGAGCAGAGCAGCACTCATTCTTCTACTATAACATTTCACAAGGTTGCAGGAGGAGATTTTATCTTTTTATAAATTCTCTTCCTGAGTTCTCTCCTATTTTGCGTCTGTGAAACCAGTTCTGTTGATTTGGCCACATGTTTTGGGTCATGAGCAGATCGTTCAACAAGTTGTAGACTCATTTTCATTTTCCTTGACCACCGGAGAGTTCATGTTGCACTTTATCAAGGTTTCCAGGGCGTTTGGAAAAGAAACAGGCCTAAACCGTCACAGATCTTCCACTCTCCTTGACAGAGAGCATGAGGCGCACAATTATCGATGCCCCTGACATTTTCTTAGTTTATACATTGAGTTAAGAAGTAATCCATGATTGCATAAAGTCATGGAGTATGAATGTGCCCTGACAGAGAAGCCACCGTCTCTGACAGTCTTAGGAATGGGAAAGACAACATTACATCCCACTTAATGAATGTTCTGTTCCATAATTCAGCAAATGGTTACAGGAAAATGGATAACCAGCTAAACACACTGAAAAAAACATAAAATCTTATTTTTAGTAAAGTTTCCAGTTTAAATATCTTAATACATTTAAGATGAGGCAAAACTAATTTACAAGGAACTTCAAAAAAATGTAGGTCTGTTTTAAGGCAGTAGTTCTTGAATATTGATAAAAAGTATTCCTTCCACTTGCAGATTTTTTTTACTCATAAAATGGGAAAATGTCTTGTGTGAAAAAAAAACCTGCCAGTGGAAATAGTACTAGAACTAGTTCTCTTACAAATCACCGGTAGTATGTTTTTCAGTGGAATTTCATCTGTCTGACAGAAAATAATTAATTTTAAAGCATTTTAATCATCTTTAGCATGTAAACAATAATCCAGAGTTTTGTTTGTGTTCATGCATTTACCTTATTTGTTAGGAATTTGCTTTTTGCATATGAAAATGCCGTTATTATATGCTTTTCAAAACATAGCCTGAGCTGCATAATTGGAAGTTGTGTTTATGTTACAGCACACAGAAGTTCAAATAAAACATGTTACTTTTTATTCTCCATTTGAACACATCTGTTTTGCTTTCAACTCACAAATTACCCTGACCAACCCCATCGACCCCTTATACTTTAACAACCTTTGGTGCAGGTGCGTGTTGTATTTCGAAAACGTCGGGTTTCGTTTGATCTTCATTTTCGGTCTAGCTCAGACTCATTAGCAGCCACACAATTTGCCAAACATAGGCAGTCATGCGAACGGGCAAGGGTTCAAACTGATTGGGCTTTGTCGGCTCAAATTAATCCAGGCGAGGCTGATCAGAAAGAATCCGTTGCGGTGAGATTCCCAATGACTGGAATGCTCGCCCTGATGTTAGAAGCCACCGTCTATTGTCCTGCTCGCTTCCTCTTTGATGCATTTGAATTGTCTTCACAGAGAAAAAAAAAAAACTGTTACGCATTAATAACATGCTGATGGCGTAACGTGGAGGGCGGAGGAGTGGGGGGCAGTGAAGCACAACTGTAGGCATGGACTTGACAAGATTAATGAATTGGATCCCAAAGTGAGTAGACAGTTTGACACAACAATGATTGCACGCTGAATCATTTGTCTGAAATGTTGGTTCTCACTGTCTACAAAGAAAATCTCCTCGTATGCAAATGATGTCAGAGATCCGGTTGTCAGGTTATTAGATAATTGCGATCAGTGTTTTTTTTTTTTTTTTTTTTTCTTTTTATTCCACATGCAGGTATTTGTCTGTTAGACTTCTGAAGTGCTGTGTCGTTGCTGTCATTAAAGATGCACATTTTGTTCCCGTTTGCCCCTGCCATCGGCGCTTTAAAACTCCTTCAAATAAAAAGTAAAAATCTGTGTTGTTCTGGAAGAGCGGATGTCTCATTTCTCACTGTCAGCAAACTGGCCACTTTCAGAGCAGAACCCCATCAATTTTTAATGTCATTTTATTCATGCGAGCTGCTACAGAAAGCAAAGGCTTCATCTGGAGGATTATTTCTTTTTCTTGGACTTTTTGCAAATCGTTCGCAGATTTTCTTTGGGAACAAATCCCCAACCGTCTAAAGCATTTTTTTTTTTATAGATAGAGGGCACGGTTGAATGATTTGTTTTATTAAATAGAAGTTGTTGTCACCTCTTGTGCACAGTTAATTGCATTTTGAATAAACGGCTCATTACGAGCAGTTGTCACGGTTCCGTTGGCTGTGGGATGCTCTGATATTAATTGTCTCCTCTGTATGTGGTTTCTGTCGAACACTTCTTCCTAACAGACTTGTCAGTGTTTTTAATGGTGCAGTGAAGCAAAACATTTTCATCTCGTGGCAGGTGATTTATGGTGTGTGCTCTTGGCACTGAGCAAATAGGTAAAGCAGGGTTACGGAGGCCTTTAAGAGACCTCCCTTCCTTTTGAACTTTTTCACATTTTGTCACATTACAAACACAAACATTTCTGTGTTTTGTTAGGATGTAGCAGGGCAATAACCTGTGCATAATTGTGAAAGGGTTACCAGGTTATAAATTGGTTAATTTTTTTTCCTACAAATAAAAGTGTAGAGTGACACTAATATGTGTTAGGAATATTTTTTGTGTATTGTAATTTCTTTTCACATTACATTTCATGTATAGTGCCAAGAAATGCATGATCAACTTTTTTTGGTGAAAAGATTATTTAATGTCAAAGTTGAAACTGATTTCAACAAAAACAATTAAATAAATGATTTAAGTTGAAGAAGGTGATTGCATAATTATTCACCCTCTTAATGTTAGTATTGATAGATACACCTTTGACTGCAATCACAGCATTGAGTCATCACAGTAATGCTAAGCTGCTCAAACTCTTCTTTTAGATTGAGGTCTGGGATTTGACTGGCTGACTCCTGAACAGCCACCTTTTTATTTTTCAACCATGTACCTGTACTTGGACTTAGGGCTATTGAAAAACAATATTTTAGTAATCGAGTACTCTATAGAACATTTTTGCGATTATTCGACGAATTCTCTCGCTCGCTCTCTGCGCCATTCCTACAGGTTCCTCCAAAACCGTGACGACGGGGTTCCGACAGCAGAAAAGTTGTCGTACTCCAACCATCGCGCCGCAACATTCACCAAACCTTATTTCTCCCCCAAAAACTGACAAAGCTCTGCACAAGTCAACACTATGCTTCACAACAACTCATAGGCGGAAGTTATAGCGCTGCCCACCATAAATAATGATCCGGCCGGAACACGGTGCTCTACATAATAAAACCTAATTTAATGAAGCTTCGAGGCAGATAAATTTTCCTCAAGGAATTTTAATAATTGAGGTACATTAATCATTTGAGAAATCATTTCAGCCCTTCTTGGACGCTTTGGGTCGTTATCTCGATAGAAATGAAATGTTCTCCGAAGCCAAAGGTGTTTTTGGAAGCAAAGTATCCTCCAGTATTTTTCTGTGTTTTGCTGCATTTATTGTTGCCTTCTACTTTTACAAGTCTGACGTGGCCTGCTGTGAAGAACCATCCCCACAGCACGATGCTGCCAACTGGGAATGATTGAATGATTTATATGACTGAATGAAAAGGACCTTTACCGTCTAACACACATAAGAGATGGAGCATTTCTCCTGCTGTAATTTTTAGCTCCATGTATATTTTACTATGGATTTCAGTCCGAACATTTAGAGTCCCATCTTGCTGACCTTTTCGACCCCCACACCTCTACTTGCATTCTCAGATCTTCTGGTCAAAGGATAGTTGTCCTAAAGACAAGGGGAGATAAATCCGTGGCGATCACCATGATGTGGAATGTTTTGACTCTGTCTTTTTGCTGTCCTGATTCTTTTACAAAACAACCAAAGACTAATATATTTAGCAGACTTTTATCTAGATTTTGGCTTCATCATATAAGTTCTTGTTTTTTTTTTTTGTTTTTTTTGTTTTGTTCTCTGATGTCATATCTTTACTTTTGCTCCTTTCTGTTTTATCTTTGTGTTTATTTAAAGGGTTTCACAGTAGACTTGGAACTTTTTTTTCCACAGACGTTCTCCATCCAGTCTGTAGATTTACTACTACGGATTACAAGCTACTTTATTAATATAACTAATTGTGGAGAAGTTTAATATGTATGGATAGATTTGCCAGTATGTTTATGTTCATAACAGAGTTTGAGAGAAGATAACTGGATAGACGGAGGTTGTTCAGTGGTTCAGAGGGAAGAATTGGGAAGAACTGACAGCCTCTCATTTGGGGTTTATGACTGCAATGTGGTGTATGATCAGCGGTGGGGAGGCACTTCTGTAGGGTGCCATCAAGGGCTCATCTGCTCTTTTTTTGAAACCAACCCAAAGGGATTCACTGGATGATACTTGTGTGACCTAACAAAGTTTTAGCGAAGGAAGCCAAAACCGCAGGCATTCCCACCCCCCGTCCTCTCGAGACATGAGAAAGTCATCTTGCTGGTGACACGCTTTGCTGGTTTTTCTTAATTTACTTTCTTTCTGTGTGCTGAAACTGTGTGACAATACATTGCAAAATGATGCCACATCCCAAAAACGCACAATACTGAGCAAAGACATTTCAAACCAGCCCTTCTTTATGTGCTGCGTTCTAAGCGGTTACACTTTAATCATGTAAACAAGTCTCAGTATATGATCAGGCTTTCTGAAGACATTTCCAAGTTTTTTCTCTTTTTCTTTTTCACAAATATTCCTCGCTATTTAGAGTGATGCCTTTAGAATCTTAACAAGAAATGAAACGATGACCTGCCCTGATGCATCATCTTTCAGCTGAAAATCCACTCAAGGTAAAACTGTCTTGCTTGTGCTAAAATACAATTTAACATCTGTCAAATTGTGCTGTCTCATTTGAATGGATTCTATATTGTTTATGCCTTTTTAAAAGGCAAGCCTTCTCAAAATAAATTGATGCTTGGTTGATGAGCTCGTTGGTACTTATCAACCCGGGTTTGTCTTTCTTTTTTTTCATACCCCTTTCATACCTGAAAACAAACCATTTAACACCCATTGACCTAACTGTTGCCACTTTTTTGAGATTTTTAGAAACTTTGAAGATAAATTGTCAGATAGAAGCTCAAACCTTGTGTGTTTTCATTTAATTAAAATGATCTTGTCCTCATTTCCACTAAATGTGGTTTTGATCCCTATTTGAACCATTCGACTCTTCTGACTGATTGTGACCTTTAATGAAACCAAAATAACTTCCTGCTGGTAGATATTTATTGGAGCCGCAGAACCGCATTTCCTTACAGCAGACCATGAACAGATTATAGAAACTTGCTTTTGATGGTGAGCTGTCAAAGTGAGGATGAAATGCTGCAATGGCAGCTCCAGACTGATGGTTCATTCCTAAAAAATGTTCCATGACATTAGAAGAAATCAGGTAAAAACGGTAACGGTAACAAAACGGTAATATGTGAAATTACCCTCTGCAAATAAAAACCTTCAATCAGTGAAAAAACTGCCAAAATCTGAAAGAAAATGTTGGCTGACTTTGCGGAGAACTATTAATCAAAACTACTTGGACTTGTTTTCTTTATTTAACAAGGGGGGAAAAAAACAACTAATTATGACTTAAAATCTCTTTTGTAAAAGTATCCAGGCCAACTTATGTCTAACAATGCAAATAAATACATATAGAGGCAACATTTTATTAAAATTACTCGTCACGCGGATGACCTTGTCCCTAAATCGTACCAGGGCCTGAGCTCATACAGTAAGTCGTGTGTGTGGGCATGTGCGTGTGGGTGTGTGTGGGCGCGTGTGTATGGGTGTGTGTGTGTGTGTGTGTGTGAGGGGGTGTGCGTGCGTGTGTGTGAGTGTGTCTCCACGATAATCAGCATTCTGAACATGTGCGCTTTGAAAGGATGTGTGCATATAAATCACTTCACCATAATGCGATATAGACATGCCAAACTTAGCAGCAACAAGGATTTTTTCATGTCTCAATAGAGAAACCAATATATATACCTATATATATATCAGTCAGCTTTCAGTCTTTCACCAACATCTCCGGATAGGACCTAAGAGACAAAAAAAGTCATCAAGAAGAAAGCTCAGATATTTGTACTAATAGACACACCCTTTCTGTGAACCCTGCACCCTGACTGATAGCACAGTAAATTAGACTTAGAACCTTAGTCTAAACTTTTTGAGTTCAAAACAGAGTTTAGGACATTCCAATTTATTTGCATGTTTTTTTTTAATAGTCAACTGCGGTTGAGTAACAGCCAGGTTGGGTGTGAATGCTTAACTATATGTTCCAACATCATCAGCTTAAAAATAAATATTTTTCAGTTACTGTCAAAGATAACTATTTGGAGAATGAATAAAAGTGGTCTTCGGAGAGACCCCTGAGGGACACCATTAGCTGAATTATCATGGTGACTGACATTGTGGCCAGACAGACGTGGTGGTGTGATTTTGTTTCATTGATAAAACTTGGTGTGCAGAGCTGCTTGTTATTTAGCCTGTTTAAGGCTAAAGAGAGAGAAAAAAAAACCTATTAGTATAAATAATTTCTTAAAGTAGTAAATAGGCTGTTATTTAGAGCAACAGAGTCTTCTTCTGCAATGCAAAATATGAAGAAATGAGCAGTCACAAAAGGTTTTAGACAAGTCTTTTGAAAAGCCATCGATTCCTTTTCGTGTTGCTAATAAGCTTGTGTAAGTTATCCTGTTGCACCTTTCTCAGGGATCAGTTGGTGTTTTTCTTCTTCCCCCAGAAGAAAACTCCTATTAAAAATCCCACCAGCCTAGTAGCAACGCCGCTACCAGTCCCAGACTCTAATCTGGTCGTAACCCAATCCCTGCCCGGTGCCTTTTGTGTCCAAACGAGCCCTCAGTCACTTCGGGCCTGGAGCTTGCGGTCTGCATTCCTCCTGTCGCAGACACAAGCTGTCTAAATAAATGCTCGCTGTTGCCTCTTTTCGTCTGGTGGCAGCCTGCGCTCAGGGGGCCTCTTGGTGCTTTTAAGCCAACATCCATGCTTCACACATAGCCGTGAACATCCGCAGACCAAACCATTGGCATGCTAGCACTTACAGCATGCTGCAGACGCCAGCTGGGGACCTGTTAACAGCCAAATAACATGAGTTTGTTGGAGAACAGCCTGACGCCGAGGCTGCCTGTTCATTCTTGAGCTGAGATCGCACCGCCTGCATGTTTTGGCACTCTCGATTGGCATCGCATGTGCTCGGCGTCAGATACATACTCTGCTGCATTCTGCTTGGCCTAAAACAATTAGCCTGAAAGGACCTGCCTATCAGCTTTGCAGCATCTGCTTGATCCCAGAAAATCTAAAGCTGTTGATGAGAAATGCCATTATTTTAGATCTGTGAAGGCTTGGATACTGCAGGTCCTTTCTGGTTACTTCTTTCCCGGCAAATCAGTCCTTTTGTTCCCGTTATTCGCACTTTCCGGTGAGATTTGTGGGTATCTTTGCAGAGATTTTGCCCGTTTTCCCGAAAGCCAAAACATGTCAGAGATGTAAGAGGCATGTGAATGGAAAGCATTTCATTTTCATCAGCTGTAATTACAGCGTCTTCAGGAGGATGAGAGTCCTTCATCCCTTCCATAATGGAATAATGATGGGAAAAGAAATGAACAAAGTGAGCCCTCCAAACTCTGATTTCCAACAGATGTTCAGGTTTTAACGTAGTGCAAGATAATTTTCTCCAAATGCATTTGAGAGAATAAAGGAAGCTCTTTGAAATTTCTGGTTTGTTAAGAAACATGTAGCATAAAATAAATTTTTTAAGAGTAGAATGAAATCCCTTGTAAAGTAGACTTTTCTCAACAGGTAGTATTTCTTGAGCATGTCTGAGTGAATTTTTTTTTTCTATGTGCTTTTAAATTTTTTTTGAAATTTACCGAAATTAAAGAATTTCTCGGGTTTGGCAACAACTTTGACTTGATGCAAGACTGTTGGTGGACTTTAAACTCTAATGACTGTGGTGTATCTGTGACATTTTGAGCTCAATCTCCTAAGGTTAAAAGTTGATATCGAATCTCTCCGACTTAACATAAATATATGTTATGGAAGAAGGACCTTTATGTGGAAAATTAAACCCATGCTTCTGAAGGAGCCCCAGAAAGTTTAACTGATTCGTCCCCATTTCTGTTCCTGTGTGCGACCGCAGAAAGAGCCAAAGTTCTGCAGAAACAAATTGACTGTTTTCCAACTCCTGTCATTAAGTCTCATTAAAGGCTTGGGTTTTTCTGCCCGCAAAGCATCTGGGTTTTAAAAATAGGGACACCAGTTTGGATCTTTGTATTCTTGTTTGGCTTGTTTATTTATATGATGCTGGCTGTTTATCGGCCCTTCTTGCCATTGTAGTTGTTTGCAAACTGAAGCAAATGCTTTGATGAAACTAGCCCAGATGTTGACCTGGACAAAAGAATGCTTTGGATATGAAGGAGTATTTTCAACACCCTCCACAGTCATGTCCTCCACCCGCTGTTAATACTTTGCATGAGTCTTGTTAAGATGACAGCACTTCTTATATAATGTTCCACAAACTTGGAGCACACGGGGACTGACATTGTTGTCTATTGTTCTTGGCACAATATTTCTCGATCGTCCAGAGTCCTGGGACCTCACATATGTGTCTTGAGAAGGTTTTATGTCTGCTGGACCACTTCTGTTTTAACTTTGCCATATGTTTTGGGTCAAACTGCCTAAATATGACCCTTGATCAGTTTTCTGGCGGAACCTAGTGGATCTTTAATTAAAAAATCCGCAATTGATGATGCATTGCACTCGAACGTGCTTCCCATAAGCTTTGGAAGACAAACAGACCCACAGAATCATGGATCTTCCACCCTACTTAACATTAAGCATGAAGGTTTTCCTAGATTTCGATCTCAGTTTTACTCAGCATCCATGGAAAGCTAAAAATTTGTCTTATATGATGAGAAAGGCACAAAGTTCCCATGACGTTGGGCAACCGCCACACGTCTACATTTGTGATGGTAGGGCAGGAAACAGCTTTTTTCCAGAATGCCTTCCATCTTGAATTGTTTAAAACCACATAGTTACTGCTCTTACTGTTGATATTGGAACATTAGAAACAAGTAGCTGCTTTCTTGCAGCTTCACCTAGCTTCTAAAGACCAACACACATTTTCATAACTTGAATGCCAGGTTTTCTGTCTTACCAATTTCTCTAAAAAATTACCTAAGAAATGAGTGTCCAGGTCATATTTAGGCCCCTGGCTAACTGGAAGGCATTAATAAGTAAAAGTTCATACAAGCTTGGATCGATTTACAGTTAGGTAGAAATAATGCGTCATTTAGGTTTAATTTATCGGAAATGTAAGGGATGTCAATCGTTGTTGGACTGTATTTTCTTTTGGTTTAAAGCAATTATGCCTTGACATGGATGTATTTTTCCTGACTTTTTTCAGTTTGAGTTTATTCCACATTTACACAAGATGGCTGCATTTCAAGGCCTCCAACATGTTTTCACCAGGGGTGCCAGTTGACGTGGAGGCCCTGTGCTGTGAACTTTAGGCATGTCACGAAACAGTCTTTCTCAAGCCACTGTCAACAGTCATAAAGCTAACTGTAGAGCAATTATACATCTCAAAATTAATTTGGTTACAAAACTTGACAGGGAAAATAAAGCAGCAATGGTGCCGACTTTTTACAGATGCTTCTAATAATTTGCACCAGCCGCAGTTTCAAAAAACTGTCCTGACATTTCAGCAGGCAGCTTCAGAGGTGCCAATTAAAATTCAGCAGATTTTTTTTTTAAAAGACAATTATTAATGTGAAGTTGCAGTGAGATCCAGAAAGCATCGGCGGTGCTGTCGTGCTGGCGACGGAAACTTGGAACTGCTTCTTTCTTCTTCTCACAAAAAGCTAACATGTTTGGCTCGTACACAACTCACCGGGTAACGAGGCTGACGTGTAACGGTTTGATAGTAATAAATACTTTTTTCTTTTGGTCATAAGTTGCCTGTAGTAAAAATGCTCGTCTGTATTAGTAAGATTGTTCTTTTGAAAACATCTACCTACATATTTGGAGTCTCCTTTCCTGGTGATTTTTGTCCGGCTTTCATCAATCACTTTATTTTCAGCAGTGCATCATAAAGTCTAAAGGCCTTTTCAGCTTGCAGGAATTAAATGTGACTTTTTATTCATTGGGGGAATATTAGTTCACTTAGTACCGATGAAGTTGCATGCAAATCATTTCTAAGCCGTCACATGAGACAGGGGCCAGTTTTGCAAACCATACAGTAGGAGTCCAAAGTTATAAATCGCCAATGTGCCGCCACCTCTCAGTGGATATCTTTTCATGCATCAGCAGCCTGCTTTAAAAAGGGTCGGCGTGTACTCTCCTCCTGTGTCGAACACATTTTACCAACCCCGCTTCGCTATCCGATCTCTTCTGCATTTTATTCATCTCAGCGTCTCCTCCTTCTCCGGCTGTTTTTATTAATGTTCGACCGTGCATTTAGCAGTTGGACATTAATGTAAGATGGACATAATGCATGCAGCCTGGTTCCTAACATTCAGCGTCATGGATGGATCCAATAAAAGCAGGCGCCATCAGGCGCTTTGATGCACTGTTTGCGTTTCTCTCCAGTTTGGTCATTGTATAAATGGCCGAATGCTGGACTTTCTGTTGCAGCTTGTCTAAAGGGTCATCACACAGTTATCTGAAGGTACATACCTGCTTCGACTCCCTGCTGTTTGTGTCAGTCAAGCTAACAATGGCCCACTTATTGGTTAAATGTAGACAGTGACAGGTTTAGAAAGGTCAACTCCTCTCTGTGGCCACTCGCTGCTGTATCTGATTAGCAGATTATCAGGAGAAAAAGAAGGTGTGAAGGTTTTAAAGTCATTGTTTTTCATCTACACTGAAATAGTAAAAAGAAAACACAAACTTATTGTAGAATTCACACTTTAAGCTACCTTTAGCATTTAATACTAGTAATAGTGGATGGTGGCAGAGTTAACATAACTGAAAGTTCATCATATAACATAGTGATAATTCTCTCTCTGGTTTTGTTTGGTGCATACACTTGTCTCTGTTGTTCAGCCACACAGTTATGCAAATTCACTTTACTGATTTACTTCTGAAAATTGCTTTTCTCTGGGTTTGTCTTTCAGTACTAGTGTCACATTTGTTTTAGTGTATCAACGCTTGCTTTCATTTTCTGATGGTTCTTTAGCAGTCTCTCTCACAAAGATAAAGCCAGTAATTGATGAACCATAAAAAAAACCACCTATCAGGTCCTGTGTTGGATGGATTTCTGAACCAGAAAGTGAGAAAAAGCAGAAAATTTGTGACGCAATTCTTTTACTCCCTACAGAGAGGCTGAGACTGTAGTTGCTGCTCAGAACTACTTTGAAAGTCAGTCTTGTTGAAGAAACTCAGTATATTTAATACCTTTTTAATGTGACTTCACCCTTTCAATTCATTTTGAATAAAATCAAACATTTTGTATATTTTTCCTTTGAAATCACTGCCTACCAAAAACAAAGCAATCTACTTTATTAAAACTATCTGGATTGTTCCCCTGCTACTGGTATTTGTGTTTTTATATGCACATCTGGACTGATTGGCCTCAACACTTAATATTTAAACATTGTTTTTTTTTTTTTCTTAGCTGTGCTTGAACATTTAGATATATTCCCGTTTCCTCCCCGCTCTCAGGATGATTAATGGTTGCTCAACCACTGCCCTAATTATGTGCAAACTACTCTGAATTTAAAGTAGACGCCCGTGTTAGTCCCTGGGCCAGCAGCTGGGTGCTTGAGGGCAGACTGCACTCCAGCAGACCTGTCTGTCGATAATTTCCCCAACCTCCTTCTCACTTTGCAGAGTAAACACACGTCTGTTCTCCAATTAACCACTACACTTCCTTTGAGCGTTATTGGTGTGTGATTGGGTGAGTAAGTGAGCGGTGCCTACGATTATTCAGTGCTTTCTCCTGTCTGATCACAGCCTTGCAGTCCAATAACATTTTTCTTCGCTGTAATTATCACATAAGAGCAGCGGGGCAAATTTGAACCCTTTTTTAAAAATTCTTAGACATTTAACGAGGCTTTTGCTGAATTATATGCTTCCAAATATATTTATGTTTTGCTTTGTCACCGGTTGTCTTTTCTTGATTCTGTGAAACAACTCGTAACTAAATTTTTCTATTTAGCACTGTAACACTGTGTCTCAAAGCTGCGGTGTGTTTTTCTGTGCTTTTTGTAAAGTAGATGCCGCAGCAATAAAGGGGGATTTAAATGGAAGACACTGAAAAAGTACTCCAGGAAAAGCAGTAAGCTGCAGGAGGTTGTAATTAACAAATTAGTTAACATTTCATAAGGAAGCGGTCATTAATGCAGTGCTCTATCAGAACTACTTCCTCTACAGTTTGCTCAAGACAGATTTATGGCCTTGCTGTTTGTTTTTTTTCCACCCTTGCAGAGGCAAGAGCACAAAAGTTAGCTGCATTACTGTGCTACTTGCACCATCACCATGGTGCAGTTGGTCATCTTGTTCTTAGAAATAATTAAAATAATAGAAAATAAGGTGTTTGGACACTGCTTTAAATATGTTTTTGTATTTCATGGAAGTTTTTTAATGCACTTTTTCTGCCCCCAATCAGTTAAGTATTTGTATCTCTTCAATACCTTTTATTGGAAATTTATTTGCAACACCAACACAAAGCAGTGTGTAGTAAAGTGAGTCCACCTGCTACTTTAAGGCCTCTGACATTTGTTAGAAAACAGAAAGTAACATAAAAATCAAGGAACACAGCTGACGGCTCAGGGTAAAGATCTGGAGGAGTTTAGTCAGGGATGGAGCGAAGCTGGTCAAAGTGTATAAAAAGATGAAAGAAACTAGAATCATGGCAATTCTGCAAGTAAACCAGTAAGAGGCCGTAAAGGAGTTCTGCAAACCGCTCGAGCTACGATGGGTTATATCAAAACAGATTCATGTTAGAATGGTAACTTGATTGATGAAAACAGATTAGATGGAGAGAGATGCTCTCCATCCAATCTAAATATGAGCTACTTGACAAAGAATAGAGGGCATACGCCAGTTTCCCCTTCACATAATATGTGCCTTATTGGCACATATTGAAATACAAAACGGTTTGTGGTTGTGAAATGACAAAATGTGAAAGTTCAACAGGTATAAAAACGTTCACAAGGCCCTTTGTCCCTTTTGAGTCGATCAGCATCTCTGCTCTGCTCTAACCTTCCTGTTTACAACTCCAACCCTTTTCAGAGGCTGACGTGGGGTGGTAATGATTTTTTTTCCCCCTGCCTTACTAGACTTCCACATATAAATCCCAAGTGTCCTATTTGTTCTGGGTGACAGACTCAGAGAGTGCAGAGGCTCTTCTATTGCGTAAACAAACAAACAGTTACTGCACCAAAGAGGATTTGTTTAACAGTTTGTGGGACTACATCGCATTCGGCATGTTCCATCCTGCTGTTTTTTTTAAACATTTTTTTATTAATATTATTGTTTCTTTGAAGCGTGTGCTTTATGATGCAAAACTCTTCTACAAACAATATATGTTATTATCCAGAAATAACAGTTGAAGCTTGAAAAGTATTAGCGGTAATTCAAAACATATGCACGGCCACGGACAAAGACAAGCCTGTTCTCTTCAGCTGCAATGACTTCCCAGTCATCACTGCGAAGGGGCACTCCAGTCTTGATGAAAGGCAGGAGCTGCTCCTCCAAATGTGAGAAAACGTCTTTGGTACTTTTCCTTGTTTTAGTAATTGATTAGCATTCCTGGATTTAATCAAGCCTGCAATATTGGTGTTAAAGCAGTAACTCTAACTGGTTTCCTGTCAAAAAGGCACAGTCATAATCTTTACTGGCAATCACAGTTTTATTGAAGTCATTCCTGATATACAGTTTCACTTAAGATCAACTAACAACCCTGTCAGACTCATTTCCTTCCTTACTTTGTTTTTAAGCTCATCCAAGACAATCTGATCGTTGTTTTATTGCCTACAGTGAAAAGGTTCAGCTATCATATTGTTTCTTTTTATACTAACTGATTAGCAAAGTCGTAGTTACTTTTGATGATGCATACATAAAATAAATCACTTTCGTCGTTTCCGTTCTTGGTAATGAGTCCTTTTCTCCAAGGTATTGCTATCCTGCTAATCAGTCTTTGACATTTCTAAAGCTGGCTGCTCTGCAAACTATTTACAACCATACTGACCCTCATTTGCTCTTTCAGGATAATTTCCTCCATTCCAACTCTTTGGTTGTTTCTTTTTAGAGCGAACTGGAGGAAAATGGAGACACTATGTTCAGGAAATTGTTTGGGCTGCTGTTCTTTTAATGCTTGAGCCACTATTAGCTGTTTTTAAAAAGCTGTTTAAGACTAGCGGTTTGTTTGTTATTTTATGCGTTTGAGAAATATCTCATGAAATGAAACCACATTTCTTAAGCGACAGTGTTTTAAAAAAAAAAAAGAAAAAGTAAAAATGAAAAAAAAAAAAACATTAGCAAGATAAAGCAACGGCGTAAGTGTTTCATACAGGTCAGGTCTAAGCTAATGCTGAGCTAATTAGTTTGCTGTTTAGCCTTCATCTCCATGTACACTTCATTGTGTGTTTTCCTGCTTGATGAGCTGCTCCTTCACAGGTTGGCCATGCAGATTCTCCTCCTCATCGACCCATCTATTAATTTCCATCTGTATCATTGTTGAAAATAGTAAATTCTAACACACTGAGTCAAACTAAAAACACACAACCCGTTCTTCCTGGAATGTTAGTGGAATTATGAAACTTCACCTTCAGTTTCTTGATTGTGAGCAACTATTCTTAGACTGTGGCTTTTTTTGTGCTGACACTGTAATGTCTCTGCAAAATTCTCCAAAATATAGGCAAATGGGCAATTTTTTGGCACCATATTTAATGACTGAACATTTTTGTTTTTTTTCTCTTCTTCTTCTTTCAAACAAAGCTCTGAAATATACATAAATAGTGTAAAAAAAAAAAAAAAAATCAAGTTATATTTGGGAAATAATTGAGAAATTAATGCTGGGGAAAAATGTGGACTCTAGACCTGTCACAGTTCATACATTGTTTCACTTCCCGTGGGTTTCCGCTGCAGATTGAAAAGCTTTGAACTTCTTCAACGAAAACCAATATTTTTCTTAAAACGGTTACACCATGCCATGCACAGTTAAGAGATTATTTTTTCTTGTCATGGGCCCTTCTTTTTCCGTGAAGGGGATAAATTATCTTTTGGATGAAGATCTAGACCACTGTTTGCTGACTAATTCATCAAGTTTATCTTTCTTGTCATAAGAAATGTTTGAACAAATCTTACTGAATAGCCTGAATAATAACTGTATTATCTGTAAACATAGAGAAGAGAGTTGAATAATTCTGTAAACACTGGTCATCTCTCCTGCTGCTTTATCTGACCTGCAGCCCCACATCAATAATGACTGTGGAAGTTGCCTCCAGACAGTTGTCTATGAATGTTTGATTGAAATTGCCTCAAAAACACAATTCAAGCATCATCTTTCTGGTCAAAAGGGCTTTAGGATTTGCCACTCAGTACAACTTTTATCCAATCACCCACAGCATCCATGACTGCTTCTCTTTAGCTTACTGAATCCTTTTCTTTAAGAAACAACCTTCTGTATTTGGCATTTCTGTATGTGAACATTCAGTGACATTCTAAGACAGCATAAGTCATTATTTGCATCCTCATCTTCAAAAAATGTTTATCTGCCCGAGCTGAACATCTGATCTTTTGTGTGAATAAAATGTTCTTGGAGTTCTGGAGAGTGTTTTTAAAGTGCCTACACTATATTTATAATGGTTACAATAAAACCTTGGTGTAATATAATTTTACCTTTTGTCCTGGTTATTAGATAGGATTGGACAGGACAGATGAAACGGTATGTTCTCAGCAATATCTGCCAGGAACTATCATGACTTGCCTCTGCAAAAGCAGGAGACAAATTCAGTAATTACCATGAAGGATTGAAACGTCAGGACAGGTTTGGTGTTTCCAGCAAAGGAAATGGGATTTCAGTCATACTTACTAGCAAATGTGGATATGGTATGGAACTGAAGTCTGTATTCCCCAGGATGTGTGTAGGATGTGACTGTCTCTGCAAGTCTGGAAATTGCTCATTCCAGACGAATTCTAGGTCTTTCTATAGTCGATGTGAAGTTATATTTCCCACATCTTATTTGACTTACTGCTGTTTGTGATTTGTGTGCTCTAAATGGGCAATATCCCTTATCAATCATATGTGGCCTGCAGCTAGAGGAGAGAAAGAGGGCCAGATGAATAGAGTTTAATTAATTTGTAAGGGATTTTGCTTCAGAGCACTTTTCCAACTATTATTACCGTAATAAGAAAGAGAAATGATTAAATTTTGTTCATGCTTCAGGAACTATGAGAACAAAAGCTGAGACAGTCAAAAGCAGACCTATTGTTTATAAGTTTATACTCAAAATGAAAACGTTGGTTTTAAACTTCTCTCACTGTCCTTAAAATGCCTTTGATCGACTTTTGGGAAACAGCAGCTTATTTTTCCGCACAATCATCTCTGAACCCTGAAGCCTGCCAGTATTTGCCAGAGACTCTAATCTGAAAGATTGTATTTTGGCTATTTAAAAATCCAATTAGCTTTTAATCCTAACTAGTCATTGGGTCACATTTAATCATATTTAAGTCCTAACTTTAAATGGAGATTCATTTGTTATACTTTGAATGTAAACTTGTGTTGATGACAAAAAAAAAAAAGCTTACTTGTGGAGCATTGAATTTTGTGTTGGGTTTTAATCAGCTTTGAATGTTTAGCTTTGTTTTCTTTGATCAATTATAAGCTTTTGCCTCATGTTATTGCTGTTCTGTCACTAGTAAGTTGTGCTTCACTCTCACTCACAGCTGCATTTTTCTGTGGATGAGACTCACCCGGTCCTGGTTTCACAATCTTTTTCTGTTGTCATGTCTGCTTCCCTGTCCTGTTATTTTGTCTCTTGCCAACCATATCTCCTTTCTTCTTGGTCATCCACAGTTCCCTTTGTTGTTTTACTCCGCCTTCAATATGCCAAACTCCTGTTTGCATGTCTTCTCTTATGTTCGACTCCGTCACAATATATTACATTGTTTATATTTTTCGTCTCACACTAAAGAAAGTAACATTACATAACCACGGTGTTTTCCCTGGTGCACTTCTGATAGGTTAAATAAGAACTTGTGACGTCTCCTTCAACTATTGCTCCAGCTCCCATGTAAAGTTTCCAATTATTTCTTTGGACATCCGACTGCCTTGCTTTGCACTTGTCCTTAACAAAATATACAACCTGGTTTTTAAATCTAATGTGACAAAACTACAAATGTTTGGCTAGTTTGAGGGAAGTCTGACCAAATCTACTGGCTACAGTCTGCTTGCCATGACTTCCTCTGAATCCAAGCTTTTAAATGAAACAAACAGATGACTAAACCAAACTCACCAAGTGCTGGAGACCCAGTATGTCATGCAGTGATACAAATCCCAGTTACCATGGTGGCAAGGCAGAACCTACCGTTCTGTGTAGACAAGGCAGACTTATTCTACAGTTTAAAGTTTTTGATAAACGATCACACATGCATGGCTGGGCCGTTAAAGCCCCTTTCTCTAAACTTATTAGAGATCTTTCAACCAAAGGATAATTTATTTTATTCTTAAAACATGCCCTTTTTGCTATAGTAGTAGTTTGTAGGGGACTTATTGTTAGTAAATATAATTTTAATCTGTTTGTTTGCCCCATTTTTAGAAATGAAATTATTAGTAAGTAGACATTTATTACACTTCAAGACATTTGAGAATTTGTGTGAAGTAGTTGAATTAAAAACAAACAAAAATGCAGTTTTACAATGCACAACTAGTCTTTATTTATAATTTACCAGGTGAAGAATCAAAACCAAACAGAAACCCCCCTTACACAAGCAGCTGTCGCCAACTGCCAAAGCATTCAGAGAAGTTGAGTGGTGAAGTCAAAACAGCTTGTGACCTCGTCTGGAACATCTAACCCCTCTCGAGTCTCTAGTGTCCTGTTTTTTTTCTCTCTCTCTTTAACATGGGAAGCACCTGTCTATTCGGCTTCCTCTAAATGCACTCAGGATGTCACCCATCACTGCTCTCTTACCCTTTAAAAGAAGTCTTTAAAGCAATCCAAAAGCTGAGAACTTGTAGAGAAAGGAACAAGTGTATCTTCAAGCGCAAACATGAAGATGATTAATAAAACTATATCTGGCAACATCAGATGTCTTGCTACAGTTTCAGGAATTGTAGGCTTGATGTGCTTTAAAGTTGAACCAGAGGGGAACACTGGATTAACATCACATTTGTGGAGTAAAAACAGTGTTAATGTTAAATAGCCTACTGATTTCATTTCCCGGTTTCCTATAAATCAGAAGTCACGCATTTTTAAATTAGCAGAAGTATTAAACAAGGTTGAAAATGTACACTTGAACAATGGTGTTAAGATGCAACGTTGATCCCCAGCAATTCATGGTTCAGTACCAAAATAGACAGTTCTAGGTGTTTTTAGAAGGGGTCTCATGAATTCACAGTTTTTAACCACCAATAATGTTGGAGTTCCAACGCAGTAAAAAACAACATCTAAGCAATCTGTGATGAGTTTAAATCATTTAAACTTATGTTAGCATAAATGTTAGCCAGCGAACTGGTATCATATCTCCAAATAATACTGTTTGTAAATCTTACATACAAACAAACCATTTATTTGCTATAATGCACACAATGAAGTTGGATTGACAATTGAAATTAAATTTATTGTACAGTCCCTTTACCAGAAAGTATAACAAAAAATTTGTTTGGCAAAAAAGGCAACCTTTAAGTCGAATGTGGACTCTCTACAGCTTTCACACAATTACTAGATATAAAATAAGGCATGCCTTAATGCAGGTTCCTGTTTTAAAGTAAACCATGCAGCTGTGGAATAAATCTATTAGTAGAATTAAGTTGGAAGTCCTAAAAATTGTCTGTTCTACTGTAAAAGAGGAATTTTCCCCAGAGGGTGCCACTGTGCAGTGATTAAAGACAGATCCACTTACATCCCATTCCATCTCTCAGAGCCTCTGTCTGTGTCACCGGGGTGAACGTTGAGAAAAGACAGGTTGCTGAGGTTCGAAGCTCCTGTGCAGCTTCAAATTCCCACACCCATCTTCTGGCCACACCTCTTTTTCCTTTGCATCATCTGGCTCGCAGCTTAACAAATTTAGCATGGCCGGTGATGTAACTCCAGCTACCCACCAGACAAATCGCACAAAACGATAGTCAAAAGCAGGTTTCATGTGTGGGGATTGGGGGGACCGTTGCCCTCTGTGGTAACGTTTCACATGCGTAATGTCTTCTGGCTCGGTCACTCTCATGTCCTTCATCTTATTGTCTGACAGGGTAAAGAGTGAGCTGTTTACAGATTGTACAGAAGCTGAACAATTGGCCTTTTGTCCATGCTTTGTGGTAGCAATTTACAGTTCCACGGAGCAGCAGACCAGCTAGGTTCTAGGTTTTCTGGACCATAGAGCTGTGCTGCTGTCTGTATTATCCATCAGGCTTACTGGAAGTAAGCCAGTGATTCAAAGAGGAAATTCTTGGAGATTAAACGTTCTGGGAAAATACACTCACACTAGTATTTTCTTGCTGATAGTTAGATAAAATACTGAAGCTTTGTATATAAAAATAAGCCCATAGGTCATTGCTTATAATCCAGTTCTAGTGAATACAATAACAGCTTTTTGGCACATCCCAAGACAAATTATAAATTTAGGTGAGTCTTACAATAGACGATAAATTGAGGAACTGTCATAACGAAAATGCAAGTGAATGTAAAACCATAAACTTGCACCTTTCAAAGATACTCACACAGTTTTTGAACTATTATCTTCTTGTGTTACAGTTAAAATTTATATGTATTTTATTAGATTTTATTTTATGAATTCCACCTGTATGCAATTTAATCTTAGTAGAAATCCAGATGTTATACCAGTCATTCTCAATGATTTTTCTCTGGGGCCCCCCCAGTAGTACCCAAAGATTTTCTGGGCCCTCCTATGGACACACAGCGTTCAACCAGACGTAACCTGTACACATATTTTGTTTTCAAACTCCACTGAAGTTTGTCACACCTCAGTTTGCAACAAAAACTACAAACCATCTCTAAAACACTTTTGTGTAATGGTTTCTTTTTTTTTCTTTTCCATTTATCCATACTGCTTCCCACGCCCTCCCTGCAATGGCACGGCGTCCCACACTTTGGGAACCACTTTGGGAACACCTTGGGTTTTTTTCTTTTTTAAAAATCATTAGTGAAACAGATACTTTTTCACATCATTTTTAATGTTATGCTCCTTCTATCTGTGTTATGCACTACCTTGTGATCTATTCCATTAAATCCCTAATTTAATACATTGACGTTTATACAATGAAAACAATATGAAAAAGCTGGACTGTATCTGTTTATTCGTTCTGTATCTGTAGGGTTGAGTGGCGCTCCTTAAATTAGCTAGTTTGCCAATGCCAGATAATAGCCTATTAAATAGCTTTGCACACTTAAGGGTTAAGTATTTAAGTTTCTAAAGTTGTGGATTCTTTTGGATATTCAAATATGCTCTGTGAAAAAAAAAAAAAAAAAATCACAAACAGGTAAATTTTCTGCGAATAATTTGGATGTTTGTTCCACAGAAAATTACACAAATAGGTGAATCTGCAAGTACAGGAGCCCCAGTAGGCAGGGATCTGTTGTACATTTATAGGTCATGGCCTATTAATTTTGGTTTTGGGAGTTTTTTACTATGAGGGTTTTTTTTTTTTTTTATCACATTAATCTTTTCCTTTATGCTCCTCTTTCCTCATAACTGGCTGCAATCTGTCAGTTTTCCTTTCCTACTGTGCTTAAGCCAAGCTAAGTGTTACTACCTTAATGTTTTTCACACATAAATGATCACAACATACCAAGTAAGCCTAATTAAAATTGGTCAAATTTACAATGTTCTCAAATTTAATGGACACAGCTTAGGTTAACGCTCCTAAATGAAGCAAAAGTCACTTACCTTAGTTTTGCATGGTCAGTAAAAAAAGTTATGTGGAAACCATTGTTGTGGGTTTCTTGTAGAGTGGCTGCAAATGCAGTTTAAAATTTATTATTACATTGGCCACCTGGACAATGTGTTGGCACGGGGAAACAAAAAGAAAGTTTTGCCCTGTTTTAAGTGGTGTATATTTGGAAAGAAAACGGTTTCTTCCACTGCATACATGCTGGTGAGCGCTTTGGGTTGAGGCCACAGCAACACAGTTTCTTAAGCTTTATTAGAAAAGGTACGAGTGTTGATTGCGGAAAGAAGTGAAACTGGCCATTACAAAACTTAGTGAGGCATAGAGCACAGTGCTGGTGCTGAGATGCCGAATCCAGTTTTCCAACATAACAGTGAAGCACCTTTTTTCTGCTATGCTAAACTGGATAACTTTATCGGCTGTGGGAAGCAGGAGTTTCAATTACGACACAGCAAAACAAATTTAGCTTATTAAATTCTAATTCTGCTTAGAAGCAGTGTTCCTACTCGTTATAAAAAAATAGAAAATATGATGTTAATGTTTATCCCAATGAGTAATAAATAAAGACAAATAATAGGGGATTTTTCTTTATTCATACTTTATTCCTTCATTAATGTCAAAACACTGTTTACTCTTTACCTTACTCTCTCTTTTCCTTCTTTCCTCTCCATTGGTCTTTCCTTCCACCTTTTCCTATGCCCCTTCATTTTTTTGTGATCTTTCTTTCTTGCCTTCCATCCTTGTTCATTTTTGACATAGATTTTTAGTTAACTGTGGCATGTTATTTATTTGAAACGAAGGTGAAGGTCTGGGGACTCCGGAAAGTTGAGTCTGGAAAATTCTTACAAGAAAAATCTGTAGGCAACTTGGAAATGTTTATTAATGATTTCTGACACAGTCGCTGCATTGAAGAGCAGGACAATACCCCCTCATGTTTACTGCAGGTGAAAATGGAAATTGGGTTCTCTGAAGGACTTTTATCTGGATGTGTTCTCAAAGTTTTCAAACTCTGTGTGAGGATCTCAGGATCTTACTTCGTACTTGTTGTTTTTTAACGCCGTGTATTAATTAGTTGTCCAAGATTTTGATTAAATGTGGAGTCACAGCAAAGTCTTTAAGATAATTATACAAAACCTAACCAAAGCATTGACAAACGTTTAGAGCCTGGAAATCCATTTTAAATCTTTATTTTCAAATAAGTTGTATTGTTTATGTACATGTAAAGATCTATAACAATGGCTAACAAATCACCAGTTCAAATTAAAAAGAAAACAACATTCCAAAACATAATGAGGAACTTATACCTAAACGTAAATAAAGGAAACCTTATAGAGCAGATGTTTTTTACAGTCACCTTATGTGTAGATTTTAAATCACGAAAATAAAAACTCTTGGGATGGTAATTTATGGGTGTAGGACTATCCTGTGAAAAAAACATACCAAGTCATTTGATTATAAGGGAAATGCTATGGACTATTACTCAAACACTGCAATCTGTACTATCATCCAAATTCGGTGAATTTTGGGACAAGGTCATCTATACTTCAAACCACCAGAAGGGGAAACAAGATTCACATCTCAGTCAAAGTGAGCCTTTTCTGGATATGTTAGTGGAGTATAACATATAACATTTACGTAATTATATATGTATATATATATATAAAAAAAAAAAAAAAAATATTTTCCTGATGTTGCAGTCACTCGGTATTGCTACATCCACCACAATGGCTTTCTTCTGTTGTTTATCCACTACGACAATATCTGGTTGGTTCGACCTTACCATTTTGTCTGTCTGGATCTGGATCACAACATACCAATTGTCTGGATCTTAGCTCTGGTATTCTCCACCACCTTTGGGGGTGTTTCCCACTTTGATCTCAGGGTTTCCAGTCCATATTCT
>CAEGAD010014724.1:0-27731 GCA_903067055.1 Poeciliopsis paucimaculata
TACAAGGATGGCCACCAAAAGTGCCGCCTGATCAAGGAAATAGTCCTATTCACTCCAGGGTGGCATGAGAACTTTGCAGTGTGGGCCCAATGGATGAGGCGAGCCCTGACGATCGATGGAACGTACAGCCGGTTAGGCGGCCTAGTGGCTGGACCGGGTTCCGACTGTTGCGTCGCCAGTACTTCCTCCCCGATGTCCCAGGAAAGGGCGCCAACAACACAGGTAGGTGGAATGATGGTTGCAGGTGGAGTCTCTCGATCCAAGGAGAACTGTCTGGATAGTGCATCAGGCTTAGTGTTCTTGGATCCTGGTCTGTAAGAGATGGTAAAATTAAACCGGGAGAAGAAAAGGGACCATCGAGACTGTCTGGGGTTAAGTCTCCTGGCTTGTTGGAGGTAGGCCAGGTTCTTATGATCAGTCCATACAACAATCGGGTGCTCGGCCCCCTCCAACCAGTGACGCCACTCCTCAAAAGCCAGTTTGATGGCTAAAACCTCTATCACCGACGTCGTAGTTGCGTTCGGCAGGAGAAAAACGGCGAGAGAAGAAGGCACATGGATGCAACTTGTCATCACTGGATGAAATCTGAGACAGGACGGCCCCGGCTCCAGTATCAGACGCGTCCACCTCAACTAAAAACTGTTTCAACGGATCAGGCTGCATGAGGATGGGCGCTGCAGCAAACCCTCTCTTAAGCTCAAGAAAACTTTGCTCCGCTGCCGGCGGCCAACAAAAACTAGCCTCGGAGGAGGTAAGGCTGGTCAAGGGAAGAACTGTCTGGCTATAGTTCCTGATAAAACGGCGATAGAAATTAGCAAAGCCCAGGAAGTGTTGTAACTCCTTCCGTGAAGTGGGCGTGGGCCAGTCCAAGACTGCTTGGACCTTGGCTGGATCCGTCGTCACCTGCCCGCTCCCCAACACAAAACCCAAAAAGGCGACAGATGAGACGTGAAACTCACATTTCTCGGCCTTGACGAACAGTTGGTTCTCCAACAGTCGTTCCAAAACTAGGTGTACATGTCTCTTGTGTTCGACAAGGGTTCTTGAAAAAATAAGGATGTCGTCTAAATAAACAAAGACAAACTGATTTAAATAGTCCCTGAGAACATCATTGACTAGAGACTGAAATACAGCAGGAGCATTTGTAAGACCAAATGGCATCACCAAATATTCAAAGTGGCCGAGTGGTGTCCTGAAAGCTGTTTTCCACTCGTCTCCCTCTCGCATTTTGACCAGATGATATGCATTGCGGAGGTCCAGCTTGGTAAATACGGTGGCTCCCTGAACTAGCTCAAATGCTGAGACGAGTAATGGTAGGGGATATTTGTTCTTCACTGTGATCTGGTTTAGGGCCCGATAGTCAATGCACGGTCGAAGTGTCCAATCCTTCTTGCCTACAAAGAAGAACCCTGCTCCTACAGGCGAGGTGGATGACCGGATTAATCCAGCAGCCAGGGACTTGCTGATGTATTTCTCCATGCTCTGTCATTCCGGTTTAGATATATTGTACAATCGGCTGGTGGGTAATGGGGCTCCTGGAAGTAGATCTATAGCACAATCGTACGGACGGTGAGGTGGGAGAGAGAGAGCTTTAGACTTACTGAATACCTGGTGAAGGTCGTGGTAATCTGACGGTACACCGGCTAAGTCGGCTGGAGCGGGTTCCTCTGTAGAACTTGAGATGGCTGGAGGTTGAGCAGAGTGAAGACATGTAGATAAGCAGTAATTGCTCCAAGACTCCACCCGGCCAGTCCTCCAATTGAGGTGTAGATTATGATGGAGTAACCAGGGATAACACAAAACCACTGGAGACTGAGGGGTAGGGAACACAAAAAAGGTAATGGTCTCCCGGTGATTTCCTGAAACCAACAGTTCAATAGGAGTTGTTCGATGTGTGATGGCAGATAGAGCCCTCCCATCCAGGGCCACGACCGGAACTGGAGCTGGAAGGAGAACAGTGGGTAATTGTAGTTGATCAACCATGTTATTATCAACAAGGTTCTGCTCACAACCGGAGTCCACAAAAACAAAAGTCGGAAAGGACCGGTTGGCAGTGAGTAATGAACAAGGTAGCGTGAAACGGGATATAGTTTTTGAGCCACCCACCACCGTTCCCATAGCTAGTGGCGGGCTCTGGCTTTTAACAGACTCGGGCAGTTAGCAACATAATGCCCGACCTGGCCACAGTATAGGCAGGCTCCAGACCTTAAGCGACGTTGGCGCTCCTCAGGCGGGAGTCTGGTCCTCCCTATTTGCATAGGTTCTTCTCCGGTCTGATTGGCTAGGATGGGATTGATGTCGGTCTTTCTTGGGGCGAAGCTCGGCTCCTTCTTAGCCCGGGCTCTTTCTCGGATTCTATTGTCGATCCGAATTGCCAAGGCAATGAGTTCCTCCAAGGAACCGGGTTCATCCCTGAGGGCTAGTTCATCCTTCAGATCTTCATTTAAAGCCTGAAGGAACGCCCCTGTTAATGCCCCAGCGTTTCATGTGGAAGCCGCGACCAGGGTTCTAAAATCAATAGCAAAATCAGCTACTGTTTGATTACCCTGCTTTAAACTCAATAAACTGCGAGAAATGTCTGCCGGTGACTCGGAATAACCAAAAGTCTGTGTAAACTCACGTTCAAGCGAATCATAGGTTCGGTGAAAAAGATTGTGCTGCGCTGACCTAGCCTCTGCCCACTTTAGTGCTCTTCCTCTGAGGTTCCCCACTACAAAAGAAATCTTAGCAGCGTCAGTCTGAAAACTCTGAAGTGAGGAAGAAAATACCAGGGAGCACTGTAGCAAAAATCCCCTGCATCCATCGATCTCACCTGCATATGGTTCTGGCATGGGCGGGGAGACCTCTCTGAGATGAGCCGAAGCGGGGGGCGCTCGTTCCAGAGCAGCGGAGACGCCAGTTTGAAAGGAGGTGGGCGGAGCAGCGACTGGTGGCGGGTCTGCTGGAGCAATTCTTTGGTGCAGGGCTGCAAGAATATCAGATAATTGCGCCAATTGCTGGTTGGTATTTCGTTGTTGATCAACTAGTGCGTTGAGCATGGAATCGTGGCGAGCTATGAGTGTGTGATCCAAACTGGTGTTGTGTGGTGGTTCTGCTGGGTCTGATTGGCTAGATGGTTCTGTCATGGTTTGATTTAGTTTGCGGACCCACATGCAGAAACCACACGCTGGATGGAAAACGGTAAGTGATTTATTTACAACAGGACAAGTTATATTCAGTTCTCTGGACTCCGGCAGGAGGGCGAGGGTCGCTTGACCAGGATGCCCTGAAACGAGAGCTGAATTATAACGGGCTCGGAGCGAGAGTTCGGAGGAGGAATCAGGAGCTTGCTTACATTTGGCGCGGATCTCCCAGAGCGTGGGGGAGGAAAGGTGCCAGAGTCCGGCGCGAGGGTGTGCAATGGTGCCGAGGGCGAGTGCAGGGTGGGATCACGGATGGTAGAAGCGGGATGGAGTCGGTGGAAACGGCGGAGCAGGCAGGCAGGTATTCTCGGAAGGTTCTTGAAATGTGACGACAAAGAACGAACAGGACACAGAGAGCAAGTCACTACGAGTTGCACAACAAGGTTCTAGAAACAAGTTCTCAACTGGTGAGGCCAGAGTGACTACCGGTATGCGTTAACCATCTAGCGAAGACTGAAGGATTCTGCCGCTCCTATATTCCAGCACGCTGATGAGGCAGATCAGCTTCACCTGCGCTGGCTCCGCAGACTCCTCACGAAGATCCTCGCTGAAGGAAAATACAACACTCGCACTCACATTCACACGCTCTCACACCGGAACCCTGACAATGGCCTGCTACCAGGAATATGTTTAATTGCTGAAGCAACCTCTGGCAAAGGGATTACCTTCTCCTGAGTCTTGTCTCTCCATCTCGGTTATGGTAAATGGTTAAAGGAGATCCTCAACGTGCCTCTACAACCTGTAAGTACCCTTATTCTGGGACAAAACAGAATATCATTAAGCAAAGTAATTGCACCATAGAAGTAATTTATTTTTTGCTTTAATTCTGTCCAACAAGTATTCTTTTCTCCTGTGTTTAAAAAAATTTGTTTTTTAATAAAAATAGACATCAAATAGTTCACAGAACATAGGACACTGGTTTTTTATGATTATTTTTTCCTTTTTTGAAAAAATACACCTTTGTCTTGCTTTTCCCATCACTGACATTTCTTTAATAATGTATTAATCATTTTATTTCCTGCTGCTGATAGATCATTATCCAATTGCTCCCATTACAGCTGACAGACACCTAGAGTCAATATTGACTCCCTCATGACAGAACATATTTTTTACCAAAATGAAGTGAGAGGAATGCTGCAACCTGCTTCTCTTTTCCAAAACTTATCGTTGACATTTCTAATTCATGTACTCCGCTGCAGTTGTCCCTGTGGACATCTCTCTTTTTCTCTTTTATTGATATTTATTGTGTGGTGTTGACTGGGTATGAGGGCTGTGACAGCTTTCTCTCTAAAGCAGCACTTGGATTGTTTGCTGCTGCGTGGAAAGCAATAATGTATTTGTCACCTGCTGCCAACAGCTATACACTCCACCGTTCATCTTTTCATCCTGCATTTTTAAACAATAAAACCAAAATATACCCTGCTTTCCAATAGGAGGTACAAAAAGTATTGGTATCTAAAATCACATATGTGTGGAAAAAGTGCAGCTCATTAGCTCAGGGTGAGCTGGATTGTTCTTTTCTATCATATGCCTCAAAGTACATCACAGCAAAATAATACTTTTTGTTTTTTGTGCCCACAAGTGCACTTCAATAATTGAAAAACAGATTTTTTGCAGTAATTAATTCTGAGTTGATGTCTAGGACAACTACCTGGTGGTGAGTTGGCTCCGGTGGTGGGGGAGGATGCCAGTCAGGGTTAACTGGTCTCTCTAAATTGTCCCTATGTATGATTGTACTTACCTGGGGACACAGACATTGGCGAAATGCACCAACTCCCCCTAAAACCCTGCAAGTAAAAGCGGTTATAGAATTAACATGGACAATGGATGAATAGATTTAACTTAGAATTTACAAAGCTGTTGTTCTTTGGTAATACATAAAAATGCTTTTAATTTTGTCCCAAAAAAGTTGTATTGTATGTTTTGGCCAGAGACCATTGACATAATTTTGTTCCACACTACAACTCCAACTCTGCACCTTTCATAGTTGTTCCCACAACTGATGTGATGAAAGGAGTTTTTTTTTATAGATTAGGCCAGGACTGTAGAATGCTGCATTAGTGGGAGCTATTCTGTTCGACATGGTGCTGAGCTCTTTCACAGTAGAAGAAAATTATCTTTTGGGGAATAAAGATTGTGAGTTTTTCTATGATGACTCTAAATGAGAACTGCAGCTACGGTGTTGAAGCAAAAGTGACCCATGCATTCATAGACCATGGGGTCCAGCCTTGTTAGAGTTTGTTCGCTTTAAAAACGAGGTCAAGTTAACAAATGCCTTTCCTGTTTGTTACTCTCTCTTAGGATACAGACCTAATCACTGAATATTAAACATGACTGCCTAATTTTCTTTTTTTCATTATTTGTGGGTGAGTCCAACCTCTCTCTGCAGACTGAACCAATTTAATTGGAGGGATGAAAGTGAAAGCTCTGCTGCAGTATCCTAATATTTGAGGGCATTTTGTCCTTTTTGTCACCCACTGGATGCAATAAAGCTGCACATGTTGAACACGTAATTTACTGTAATTTTTTTTTCTTCTACCATCACATTGAGGGCAGCATAATGGCAGACTAAAATAAGTCTAATTGGTGCATCTGAAGGTTTACTTAAGGGAGCTCTAGCAGTCTGTTCCTATCAGTATTCAAATCTGAACACATTTACTTCCCAAAGAAAAAGCACATTTCTAAAGAATAAAACTCTCACCAAAATCACAATTTGGAATAATAATAATTTATTTAAATAATGGCTTTTTCTGTTCTGTTTCCTCAGGAGCCACTGACATGTTACACAGGGAGAATATTGTAGAAAATATAAATTTTTCTATGATCTCTTTCCATTTGTTGCGTATTTTCTACATACTGAACAAAAAGAGTACAATTTTGTAGATATAGAGACATTACCTTTTTTTTGTTGCAAAATCATAAAAATTAGACCACTGAATAATAAAAAAAACTATATATATATATATATATATATATATATATTATTTTTTTTTTTTTGTTTGTTTGTTTTATGTTTTCTGAGGCTTACAGAACAGAAGAAAAAAGTAGACGCCTGGCTGAAATATCTTGTGAGGCTGAATGTTATTGGAATAAAACATAGTAGTTAACTGGCTGAAAGGCAGCAGGTAAACATTCAAAATATGAGGAAACAAACTTGTGTTTATTTGAGCCAAACGGGAGATGTATCCTCTTTGTTTAGCAGTGCAGGAACTAAAAATAAGAAATATGACATAAGTCTTTCCAGTGATAAATACTAAAAAGATGATACCTCACTACTTAACAATTCAGTGAAACATTTTAAAGGTAAAGTGCCTTCAAAATGTGTTCCTGTGTCTATTGTTTTTTGCTTTTTACATTATGACATGCTACAACCTCAAACTGTAATATATTCTACCAAGATTTTATGCCTTAGACCAACGCACAGTTGTATATATCTGTAACTTAGATGCAAAAGAAAATGTTATTGTCCCTAATTAGAGCACAACCAAAAAGTAAAGGACACCTTCTTTCGGAAATATATAATTTAGATATCATGTTTCTGTTTGGCAAAACATGCAAATTTTTATTTAATTGTCATTATTTAGAAAAAAAACAAAACAATTTTAGCTTTGACATAAAGGATTTGTTTATTTTTATTGTCAAAAGAGCTCAGTTTTGTTGATCAGGATTGATTAATAAAACAGTACAATATCTAAAAGGGTGAGTACTTTATATAGGCACCACAGATTGCTAATGAAGCCCAAGCTGGAAGAGAAAAAATGTAGAAAACTTTAAGGGGTGTGAATACTTTTTCCATGCATTGTAAAATTTCCATCATTTTCTTTTCTGCCTTCAAATACTTTTGTTTAAATCAATATGAACAATAAAAATAATTTGTAGAGATCTGAACAGACATTATTTTAGGTTTTATATCACTGCTGTACAGGGAAGGGAACTGACTTGACTAATGAGCTTCATGCATGAAAAAGTATCTAATTTGTCTCCTTGCACCTGTCTGCCCTCAGCTGCTGACTCTGGTATGATGCATATGGAGTCGAGTGCCTCTTATTCTCCACGGCATTCACCCTGCCAGCCTAACACAGGCCCCTTCAGACTGTCCGTAGAGCCAAACTCAGCCTTCATGTTCCATAAACTATAATAACTCAGCTGCCATATTGGCTAGCACCATTGTTCTCCACAATTAAAATCACTGGTGGCCTCTTTGGCAGTGGTTATCAGCCATCCACATAAAGACTAGCCCCTTTCCAGACTCTCTTCACTGCTTTTTTGGTTGCCTGCTGGCTTTTCCGTTTCATGCTTCATAATTGTAGCCTAAACCTAAATATAATGTTGTTGTCATTTTGCCCAGAAGAGAGAAAAATGGGCTATTTTAGATGCTTTTGCCACATTTTGCATCCTCCTATGGGAGCTACAGAGTGTGAATGCAAAATTACTTCAGGTGGCAAAACACATTTTATGACGGTGCTTTGTATCTATTTTTATACAATTGACATCTTAAAATCAAAACTGAAAAGATGCAGACACACTTTGGACATTTGTCAATGCACCTACAATATATTAATCCTAACTGCAGTATGCTGCGACAGACTGGTGACCTGTCCAGGGTGACCCCGCCTCTCGCCCGGAACGCAGCTGGAGGTAGGCACCAGCAACTCCCGACCCCACTAGGACAAGAGTGAACAGAAAATGGATGGATGGATGGATGGATGGATGGATGGATGGAGTATGACTTGTTCGTTCAAGTTATAGTGGCAGCTTCAAGGATCTAGCAAGTCTTCTTAAGAGCTGATGTGACTCCGTATTTTTGGTGGAATGTAGAAGCAATTTTGTGATATACTTTTCATTTCCAGATGAGTTAAATGTTAAATATATGATCAAAGTTTTGGATAAAACTTTCTTGGACTTTCTTATATTATATTATATTATATTATATTATATTATATTATATTATATTATATTATATTGTATTGTAAAGAGGACATACTGTCATCAGATGTAAAAAAAAAAAAAAAACAATAAAAAACAACAAAACCTTCCTCAACTTATCTGACAGTTTGTTAGCCAGAATGATTAGCGTGACACAGTTAAGTACTTTATTGTACAGCAACATGGGTACATAGTGCTGCCCTTCCAGTGGAGCTTACACTCCCAACCCATAAAGCCTTAAATTAAGTTTTTCACAAATTTGTATCAAATTTGATACAAATTTGAAATATTTCACAAACATTCTGATTATTGATCTGTTGGAACTTAAGAATACATAACATTGGTGAGAAAAGTGATAAAGATTTCATTCCAAGCGTATGAAATATGTTTGATTATTCTCCCATAAGTAGTGGCAGCTTCTTTTTTTTTTTTTTTACACGTCTTGGCACCTATGAATTTTGGCATTTTGTCTTGGGACTGAACAGCAGAGCTTTCTGGAACAAATTTTGTGGAATATAATTTCAGTCCACCATCCAACACCTTCAAACATCACTAATGACATGTTTTCCTGATTGAGCTGCCATGAGCTGATTGGCTCAATTGTTCTGGGATCAGCTGCAAAGATACACAAGCTGTCGACAGCACAGGCGTCCGCATTGTGTGAGTCAACATATCTAAAAATATTATCGGGCAACAGAGAGATGAATATAGGAGCCAGTTCAGATTGAGGGAATTTGGACTGTACATACATACATATATATATATATATATATATATATATATATACAATCCAGCAAGCATTTCTTTTTTTAATTTTTATGTAAGAACTGATGCACTGATTGATTCTTGCCCTTCCAAAAAACATCAATATTTGATTAAATAAATATGAACTGCATTGTTACTTGATAAAAAAAACTACAAAACTTATTTTTAAATCAAAGAATTAGAGGCTCACAGTGTTTTAGAAAAAAACACAGCAACTTGTGTTCAGCTTGTTTTGGGAATCATATCGGGAAATTTAGAAATTCACTTTAAAGCCCTCTTGCGCTTTTTTTCTTGTTCAGTGGTGAATAACAAAATACATTTTGATAAAAGGCAAGTATCCTCCTTGATGAGCTCCATTGATCTTTTAAACAAACTATTTTGATTTGTCGCAACTTAAAAACTTTCCTAAATGACAGTTTAACTAAAAATTAGCTTTCAAAGATAATTATGCATTATGGACTCAAAACTTTACAATTTGTGTAATATTATGATTAAAGTGATTTTTGGTTATAAATCTGTCACTGAATTTTCCAAACATAAGCTGTGTTGTAAAAAAAAATGTCTGTCTACAAAAAAGAATGGCAAGAAGAAGTGTTATGCTCCCAGTAATTTATAATACCATTAGGACGAGAGACAGAGAAGTATAAAGATAAATTAATATCGTCAGGTCACATAAGATGACCCAAAATTTGTATGTTGTAAGTCCATCCATCCATTTTCTAACACCCTTGACCCTGGCAGGGTCAGGAGGGGTGCTGGTGCCCATCTCCAGCGAACGTTTCGGGCGAGAGGCGGTGTCACCCTGGACAGGTCGCCAGTCAGTCGCAGGGCAACACAGAGACAGACAGGACAAACAACCATGCACACACACAAGGAGAGTTTGGAGAGACCAATTAACCTGACAGTCAAGTTTTTGGACTGTGGGTGGAAGCCGGAGTAACCAGGGAGACCTACCATGCACAGGAAGAACATGCAAACTCCATGCAGAAAGTCTCTGGGCTGGGGATCAAACCCAGGACCTTCTTGCTGCAAGCCAACAGTGCTACCGACTGTGCCACTGTGCAGCCCTGATGTTGTAAGCCATTATACATTATGTGGGGAATATTTAAGAAAAGAGGATCATTTTCAAAGCATTGAGGATATACGTGTTCTCTGTGCTTGCTTTATGTTTTAATTAATAATTTACAATTGCAGACACATAGTTGTGCAAACCAACTGCCTGGAGAAGCTGCCACTGCAGTGGTATTTAGAGAAAGCTCTGAAGTTTTGTGATTTAGGCTTACAAATCAAGCAAACATGATTCTTGCTCGGCTGTTGTCCATAAATACTTATTAGATAAATAATAAAATGGAATAACATATCATGAAAAGAAAAAACTTCCAGAAAACTGTCCTTTCTATTTGATGTTTGTTTAAAGGGTAAGAGGTAGATAACAATGATAACATTGTTTATGCCTGCAGGTCTGCTCACATCACATTTATCTCTGTCACATAGTTTTGTGGCGCATCTCTGACCTAAAACCATAATTAACACTGGAAGCAGAGGGATGCTGTCTTAGCATAAGAACAGGAGATGTGCCATATGTTGTTTGGTTCATAAATACTTAAATCCTCATTTATTTTTTGTACAAAACTCAGCTATTCAAAACATCTGATTATGACTGTAATATTGTGTTTTTGTTTAGTTAAAACGGATATTTGATTAACATGAAACACTAATTTTATTGCCTTATTCACTGTTTTGAAAATCTACTTTTGTGAATCATTCAGTTCCCTAACTTTCATGCTTTTTGAAGAAAGGGTAACTTTCCAGCTGGGAAATGTCTAGATAGTGACGCAATCACAGATCAGCAGGGGAGCTCTGTAGGGCTCGATTTGGCAGCCTGTCATATACTGTGTTGCTTATGTGCTCCATCAAAGGATTCTTGCCTTTAGAGACTCATTTTTCATCTCCATGGTCTATCTTCATTAAAATTGTACAAATCTAAATTGTTTGGAGCATGTATCACTGGAGATGTGTGTGTTTGTGTGTGTGTAGCACATGCTATATTGTGGGGACTAACTGTTTTATATGGGGCTCAAAGCCCAGGTCCTATAAGAAGAAGTTTTCGGGTCATGGTACAAGTGTAAAAGGAGTTTAGGTTAGGTTTAGTGTTAGGTGTGTTCAGGATAATAGTTAGGTGTAGGTTAAGGGTCAGGTAGGCTCTAGAAATAAATGACAATGAATGGAAGTCAATTCAACGACTGAATGTGTGTGTTGGTAAAATTTGTATAAATTCCAAAGCTGAAAGAGGGCATAATATGTATGGACTTGTAAACAAATTTGAATTAAATTGTTACAGAAAATTATCAAAATTCTGTTAGAAATATTTGAAACATTGTCCAATAACATAGGTTTATTTTTTCCTGCGCTTAATATCAACTTACCAGCCCTTCACAAAGATAAATAAAATGCATACAATAGTCTCAAACCAAAACAATTTTGAAAATTTCCAAACAGATGAAACATTAAGATCCAAAGAAATCTGGCCATGCATGGGGAGGTCATGCTTCTCCTCACAAAAGGTCACTGCCAAGATTTGTCATTAGCAACATCTCCATGCAGTTCTCAAAAGCAATTTTTACAGCCAAACATAAAAGTGTCGGTCAACATGAGGTATTTTTATATTTTTTCAGGAAAATCTGTTTTACTGCACTATGAGTAAGAACCTTAAAGACCAGACACGACTAAAATGCATAGACAAAAATTTTGAATAAATAAATTACTGCTGTTATTGTGAAATGCCACAGTGGCAAAATTCTATTAATAAATGAAATTTTACATGATTATTAATATCTAAAACACTGAAAATGCACTGAGATATTTAATGGTGCTCTTTAGGAGTGCAACATAAATGAAATGTCCCTTTGTCCTTTTCAAAGAGACCCTAATACCTGATTGGTTGACCTGCACTACCAGTTTAGTTCAGATCGTTCATGTTAGCTTGAATGATATTTGTCCCAACTACAAACCTAGATTAGTAAGGTCAAAAGAATAATTAATAATTTACCTCTGCATGGGAATACATGGATAAGTAACAATATATTTAACAAGTCATGTATCTATGTATTTCAAATTTAGATATGAATATTTACGTAATATCCTTAGCACGTTCAGCTCTTGATAGATTTTAGCCCGTTATTAATATCCCTGTTCTACTAAGTTCATAAGCAGTTGTGAGTTTTATTGCATAGCAAGACCTCAAGTAATCTTTGGCTCATTTCAATTCACTGAGAAAAGGAGATAAGGGATTTAATGTGCTTTTACTAATCTTGTCACTGTGATAATAGCTCCAGGATGCAGCAGAAGCTGGATCAGCCATTTATGCACACAGCTTTGTACCATTGTTTGCTCCACAATGCCTGGCAGTGCGTCTATCTTTCAGCAGTGTTGTTGAGAAAAATCTGCCTGACTTGTGGTAACAACGGCAATACTCACGGCTGATCTGATTGTAGTGCAGGAGCGCACACTTTCATCTGTAATGTGGAAAAAAATCATGTAACGGGAGTTGTTATCCTGGAGATGGATCCTGACAGCCAACATAAGCTCTGCATGCTTTCGAACACACCTTGCTCTTGCTGCTGTTGTTGTTTCTTTGGCTCTTTGTTTTCTCTTTTCCTTCCTCCAACTGTCTTGATACCCCACACTTCATTCCTGCAGTCTTTTTTGTTTTATATTTTCCTTCTTTTTTCTGTAAATCCTTCCACCAGCCTTCTTGTCATCCTTTCCAACCACTTATCTCCCACTCCTTCACTTTGGCTTCATTTCCTCTCCTTTCTCACCTTCCATCCTAATTCAATACCTTTCACTCTTTTTAGACCCTTTATCACTGTCTTCCTTACACTTTTATCCCCTCGTCCGTCTTTTTCTTACATTATCAGTTTCTTCATCCAGCCAGCTTTGAGAGCCACATGCACTCCCTCATTCCTTGATCTTGAGAAGATAACTGATCCCACTGATGCTATTTTAAGCCTGTCATGCATACTCATCCTCCTCTTCCCTACCATGGAAAGCTGGCAGCCACAAAGAGAGACATGAAACGCACATTTTTCCCTCACAACAAGCTCTTCTCCTCCCGATTGAGACTTTGAAATCTGTATAATTAACCATATTGTCCAGGGATAAGCTAGCCTGGCAGCAGATTGCTCTCCATATGCTGATACTAAATAGATGATTTAATGGCCTTGAAGATTTGGTCTGAGGGCTTGGAAAAGGTAATAGGCCTGCATTTATTAAGATTGAATCTCATGTTATTCATTGTTTCGAAAAGGTCAACCTAATTCCTGATCTATTCTCATTTCCAGATTATTGTTTCAAATCCCAGTGGGCAATGTTTGAATAAATAACAAAAATAAGTACAGATGTAAGGCATCATCTGCATTAACAATGGGTAATTTGTTGCTGTTGTTTTTATATGACAATTTTGGCAGGGTGACATTTTGAAACACCTGAAGTTGTTGAAGGCGAGTTTTTAAGATATTTTGGAGAAAAACTGATTATTGATGATAGGAACAACAAGTTAGAAAATGTATCTGTGGTCTTCCAATTGTCTGAGTTTGGGTAAAGGCTTAGTTAGCTATTCTAGGGTGGAAACCCAGACTCATTCTGGAGAACTCCAAGGCATTCTCCATACAGAAGGTGCATATAATCATAAGTGAGTTCTGAGATCTCTGTCCATTGTCACAAACCCAGAAAACCCCACAAGGGAGACGCCAACGATCAGGTGGTGCAACTACTTCAGCTTATCCCTTTTAATAAGGAGGGGCAACATTTCTGTTCCAAGTTTTCACCATTTGTCGAAGCAGCTCACTCTATCTCTAGGACTCAGTCCATTTGTAGATAAGGTCCCAGTCTGTCTATCCATCTGCCCCTTCATCCAACCATCACTCACAAAGAAGACACCAACTTACCTAAATTCCTCTGCTTCAAGCAGAATTTGACCTCTGATCTTGAAAAAGCAGTTTATCTCTTGTCAGGTTGAAAATCATGAAATGTTCAATCCCTGTAAAAAAAATGAAACATTTCATGACATCTGATCATATGAACCTCTGCAGCTTGATCGGAAACATCTAGGTTGTTATAAAGACTTTGTGACCTGCACTTTTCTATAGCTGGCGTCACGCTGTGCAAAGATTAGCCATCAAAGCACAAATTATGTCATGAAAGAACATTTCTGGTCGCAAAATTTAATTGGTGCATGGTCATTCAGTTTGTTAGAAAAATGTATCTCAACCAAGGACGACATGACAAATAGCACATCGTGTCCACAGTTTCTCAGAAACTGTGTAGTGTAACAGTAGTCTTATTTTTTGCTTATTTCTGCCTACAATGAGAACATCTATCGCTATATTTTTTTCTCCTCCATTTTTTCAACATGTGATCTTAAAAATAAACACATTAGCTCTCGTAAATTGTCATCTATTTGTCGTTGGACTAATGAGTCTGTCGTACCTTTCTGACATGACAGTATAGCAGCAGTTAATCATCCATTCAGACAGGAGTTATTGTCGTATCGAACTTGCACAGTGTGATTTGTTCAAGCTACGTAATTTTTTTTTACATGGCGTAGTATGTTTCAGGCTTATTTGTGGGTTTTCTTACATTTTATAGCTTCCTGTATTGTCTGCATGTTGGTAAGATGTGTTTTTTTTTTGTGGCCTTTATTTAACAGTAATCTGACAGGAAGTGGGCAGAGAGAGAGAGGGAGAAAGACGTGCAACAAAGGAATTGTGCATGTGAGTTGAACTGGGGATGGCGGCATTGAGGTCTGTAGGCTCTGTATGCTGGGCATCCACTCTAATCACTGCACCACCTGACACCCCAGCAAGATGGTTTTCATCCAGCTTTATTTGCCCCAGTTATAGCTATAGTATTTTTTTTGTTGTTGTTGTTCTGATTTCAGATATAAGGAGGTTGGAAAAGTGCTTGTTTTCTTGTTGCCATTTCCTGAGGATCAAAATACATGTGCCACTTTTGAATGAAACATTCCTCCTCTTCCTCCCCATTTTTAAGACTGGCCAAGAGAAAGGAGAAACTGTGCTACTCTATATTAATATTCTAAGGAGACAGGATGTCTTGGTTTACTAATTGTTACCTAAAAATGCTTAAATATTAAACATTCCTTGAACTGAATATTTTAACCTGAAATGTTAGTGGTGATAAACATTATAGCACTAATAACTTTGCTAAAATAAAAGAACTGTTTCCAAATAAACTCTAATTAATTTTTATAAAATGTTCTTTGCATGATTGTTCCAAAATAATAAAGAGCGTTTTAATCAGTACATATATATTCCTGATTAAAAAAAACAAGCTTTACTTATTATTAGCTGTATAGTTCATCTTGTTTATTGGTTGTACTCATACATTTTCAAAATGACAGCTTTTTGTCTAAAGACTTTCAAATGAATTGTACTGTCTATAAAGGCAGACATAGAAACACAACATAACACCTTAAATACAGAGCAACTCTCAGCACAGATGTCAGACTCTTTTAAATCCAGTTTTACTGTGGTGAATTACTTTTATCCACAGTTCAAAAGAAAAAATAAAGATTTTCAAAGACAGAGTTATGAAATGCTACAGTTAGCAAATAATGTTTCGAAGTTCTATGATGATTTGTAGTGTAGAAGTTTCTATTAACATCAAGCTAGCCATGAGAGTTGCTTTGTTTTGCAGGAGTTTAGTCATGTTGCAGAGTTGTTTTATTAAGAACTTTATACACCAGTGGAGCAACAGCAACAATCGACACATTTGTGCTTATCTTTTTTAAAATGTTCTCTTTTCTGTCAAATATTCATTTGTCACATACTCATTTCACAAGAACAGACTAATTTAAATCTGCCATAAGTTTATACCAACATGCTCACAATGTTATGTTGCTTTTTTTTCTTTTTGTAATGTGTGTCACATCAACATACATCAAAACACGCCCTTTTGATTCAAACACACGACTCCAGGTCTGCCATTGTGATGTTGGAATATTATGACTTGCTTTTGTGACTGGCAGGGTCGTCAAAGGCAGCATAAACAAAGCAAAGGTTCAGTCATGTGCTTGGGTTTCATTTAAAGGCCATGGCCATAACTTTAGGGGAGGAAGTCAGTTTGAGACATAAAAAGTACTGCAAAATACCATAAACTGGAAAACTTTACATTGGTTCAGGCTCTCCTCATTTTCAAACATCACATTTGTCCTAAGACAGAAATTGCACATGTGATTTACTAATTTACATTAATCAGTATAATTTCAAGCAGAAAGAACCTCAAATCAACTCATGCACTCAAACTGTTTGAAGACAGATATGAGTTGGGTCTGTGCTGATGTGCTGGACATGGATGCAACTCTTTGCTTTCAAATACTTCCCTGTTTGTGTGTTGTAGATTATTCTATACATTGTGCAAAAACAGCTGTAGACAACTCTAGAAGGCCACCAGGTGTCAAACGTTCGTTTAAATTTTCAGTCATTCGTATGTTTACAAATGACATTTACTTTCAGCTGCATGGATGACCTTGTTTCTAAAATGTATCGAAGCAAAACAAAAACAAGAAGAAGAAGTAGACAGAGTCAAGCTAATACAGATCCTGGTAGCAGCTTATTTTTTTCTGTTAAACATGGATTAAAAATGAACTGCAAGAAAGCCAAATGCAACTTTGCAGTTATATAGAGCCTTGCAAAACTATCAATACACCTTGATGTTTTTCCACATTCCATCAGGAGACAACTGCAAAAATTAATACATTTTTATGTGAACAAGTAGTGTTTAACTTTGAATGAGAAGGAAAATAGTACATGGCTTTCAAAACGTAAAAAAATTAAACTCTGAACAGTGTGGTGTGCAACTGATTTCTGCCAACTCTTTCCTTATTAAACACTTGTCATAATCAGCTTCAAATATTTAGAAACTGAAATAATGATCCATTTTCTTGACAGTATAACTAAAGCTTAATCACACTGGAATGTGAGTGTGAGCATTACTTTTAAATTTTACCAAACAATTCTCATTTACATTTAGATTTATCCCAAAATTACACCACCAATTGTGTTAAGCACGGTGTGTTCAGAACATTTTTTTCCACCACACTCAGTGTTTCCTAAAGTCTTGCATCACCTGGGTTGTGAGTGCCTGCTCCTCCTTCAGAGTTACTTTTTGCCTCTTTGGAGTAGAGTACTGAATACATATTCACACCACACTTTTCAGATTTTTATTTGTCATAGTGTATTATTTTACAATGATACACTATTCTGTACAAGCAAACATAAACAAATAAATACATATAAGTTTGTGTTTGTTATGTGAAATCTGAAAAAAATGTATAAGGATTATTAACATTTTCTAAAACTCCATATGAGCTAAAAGCTATGCAACCTTTCTCTATGAGGAAATCAGAAATCTCTCCATGTAATATTATGTGTGTTTGAACTTTTATGCTTGTCAGATATGTGAATTCAAGCATTAAACAATATTGATTGAAATTCAGATAACAGAAAATTGAGCTAAAATTAAGTGGCTTTTAATCCAGATCAAATAATTGATCCTGAATAATGTTTTAGTTGTGCTTCAGAACAAACGAACTAATATGTATGTTCACCCTTTGAATTATTGAAACCATATGTTTAATGTCAGCTGGCATGTGACATAAAATGAGTCATATTGATCACATGTTTTATTTTATAGTTCTATGAGCTTACAGAGAGTTTCAAAGATATTGACAGGTCAAAACAAAAGTGTTCCTTGACACTGTATTCAATACTATTGACAATTCTGGGCCTTAGGAGAAGAAATGTGATCCTTTTTCCTTCCCTTCTGTCTTGTACATGTATATTGATCAAAAAGTTAAGATGTTTTTTCCAAAAGGCCCTACATAATATGTACTCTAGTGTGGAAAAAACAGGTGGATGCTAACAACATAAAATAGGCTCAACTTATTGAATTTTAGCTTTCATTTCATGAAGAAAGTAGAACAGCAAACATGACTATTGAATGTATTGAGTAGTCACAAGAACTCAACAAAATTACTCCTTTTATCCTTGCTGGTTCTGAGTAGACTTGGTTGTTGTGCAGATGGTTTTTCACTATTATTTTTCCCTGACAATGCACTTTTATTGCATTCCAACTTTACTGAAAAGCTTTTTTCCATGCAGTTATGGCTGCATAATCCATGTCTGATGCTTTGGACTAAAATATAGAAGACCTACTGATAAATCACTGTAAAACATGTTCAGTACCATACAATGTTTTGATCAGTTCCTGTTCAGCTTGAATTACTTTCACGTTTCAAATTTAAACTTACTTAAGTACAACCTTTTAGCCAATTATCCTTTTTGAATAACTTAGCTTACAGAAAATGTGATTGTTGAAATAGCTTAGTGATATTTGACTATTTCTGCAGCATTCGGAGATAAAAATGCTGACTGTTCCCTTTAATACTGTTGTCCTAAATGAGATTACTGAAAATTTGTTGTAATTTACAGATATGTAATTTATTTTCTTTCACCTGTTATGGCCAAGCATTACATGCCAAAACAAAGAGCAGCATACACATTTTAAGCGGACTACTGGATCACTGAGATAACAGAGCAGCAGGATCTAGATGTTTTATATACAGAGTATATTACATTGTGCTACTTGAATATGATTTATTGTGCTTATTTACATATGATATGTAGCCCAGATGAAAAGAATTGGTCTTTAAACAGAAATTATAAAATACATTAAAGTAAAACCAAAATATTCTGGAAACATAGAAAAATAAGTCATATTTTACCTTGAATTTAACATGAGGAGAGTGGCTGTTTCTCCTTTGGAGCCTCCTGCAACACATTTCCTGAGCCCTACTATAAATTACTATAAATCTGAACTGATAAATGGGCAACTGTGAATAATAGCTCTCTGTAAACTCTCACATTAAATTCTTTTTGTGGCCAGCATGAGAACATTTCAGCAATTATATTGAAATAAAAGTCCTTTGGATATAAAAATATCTATGGTAATAAAGCATTTGTAGGGGCATTTTTTAAATAAACCTATGTAAGTATTTAGTAAGTTTGTTATATTTGTTTTAATAATGTGTGCTTTGAAATAATAAAAGAATAACAAACATTTTTAATCATTTCAAAACCCAAATCATTTAAATTTTAAGAATATTAAAGTTCAAAAGCAATAAAATAATTTATGTCAGATTTCTATTAGATCTTTTCCAAATATATTGATGTTTGAAGATTTTTTTTTTTACTTACATACAAGACAAGATACCTTAAGGACACCCAGAATATCCTCCAACAGACACTACATTTATTCCATTTATATGTCATTCTAGGAACCTTTTTTCATGCACAGTTAGCTGGGAACCAACAGTATTTCATTTCATTGTTCTCACTGTTTAATATTAAGTGTATTGCTTTTGTTTAGGGATTTCTTGATTGACATTTTTTGGTCACAGATTTTGATTCTATTTATTTAACATTAAGTATTTGTGGATTTCAGCATTTTCTACAAAGGATAAATTTCCACACTCACTCTCAGTGCAGTAATGCTTAAAGTTAATGTCATCTCATTGATCAATTCCTCTGGAGTCCTACAGCTGTCTGAAGTCTTTTAAAGGACCAACTACTCTCTTTTCAGTAGCTTCTGTTACTATGTTATGCTGTTCAAGATGTTTCTAAATATCATTAAGAGTGGAATGTAACTTAAGCTCATGTGTGTGAAAGGGGATGAGAAAATACTTTTGAGAATATAACATATCAAGAGTTAAGTGCAGCCAACTACTTTAATGCCATCATTCAAAAATCTCAATATTGGGGAATACTCTCTATTTTTTTGTTTTTGTTTGTTTGTTTGTTTGTTTTTGATGAAATGTCTCTTCAGATGACCCAGCAAGTGAAATGTACTCTGGCAAAAAGAAAATAATTAGTTTGACAAACACTTTTTTTTAATAAATACAAAAACTTTTACCAACTGATTGTCATTATTTTAAACCACATAATTTAAATTAGACTTTAGTGTTTTCCATTATAATTGCAATAAAAAGGTGAAGTAACTTTATTTATCTAGTATGGTAGCAGTTATTTTTATTAAAGATCACTGCTATCTAAATTTCTGAGGTGCTTTGCAATACATTCCCTTGCTTCTACTAACTTAAATACAAGAGTAATAGCTAATCTTTAATAAATCACGAGTTGCATCTTTTTGTTAGAAACCCAAAGACTTCATTAGTAACTGTAAACAAGAACTACATATATCAGCTCTTTCATCAGACCGATCATCAATAACTATTGATTAGCTTGTCAACAGTAAGTGTGGAAAGCCTCGAACCGTGTTGGCAGAGTTAGAAAACACCAGTAGTACAGCCTTTTCTGTCTGTATGGTACTGTCAAACCAAGTGAGGCTTTAATTATACCATGATTTATGGTTCAGTGTGAGTAAGGTGGATTTTTTTTTGTTTTTGTTTATGTGAATATGATGACAGTGATCTAAGTGTTGGAGTTTTACTCAGTTCTACCAATCCTTTGCTTTTTCTCTTTCCTCTATCCCTCACAACTGACTGTTGATCTACATCCAGGCAGCTTTGTAAAAATTAGAGCAATGTGCTGCTGCTTGGTGCTCTTGGGGCACATTTGCAACATAACCTGCCTCTAAGAAGGGGAATTAATTTATATGCTGATGAAATTGTACCTCCTTCTGGCTCAAGAGTCTCCAAATGTTACCTAAAAGTAAAGTAATCAGCCCAGCTGTTTGTGCCACTGTGGCAGCAGAGATCTCAGGGAGTATTTATGGTGAGAGCTCTGTTGGAACTGCATGAATTATTGATGAGTCCCGATGCAGATTTATCTTTGACCTCCAGGCCACCTGGGTACAAACACACATGTACACACCACCGCACTCATACAATCACGCAGTAAATCAGTGTTTGTCTTTGTTGGATCAGAAATGTTGCTTTGTAATTTTTTCAGTCAAAAGGACGGCTTACGTCCGTGCAATCCATTAGCCATCAGTAACACCAGGTGCAACCAGTAATGATTTCAGTTGTTTGATCAGTTAGCTCTGTTGTTTTGGTCCAATGCTGATGCAGTCTGCAAGTTATTGCACATACATACAGTATATACGTGGTCTAAACTACATATAAACACAAACTGTACATACTACATTTACCAAGAGCCTTTGCAACTGCCTTTTTTGATGATTATTTCTTTCTTTTGACTTTCCCGTCATGAAGTGTCCTCCTCAAAGTTGATTTTGTTTGAAAAAATCCATGATGGAAAAACACAGAAACTGATCCTTGGCCGTGTGCTAGCTTGTTCCCGCCACGCTTCCCTCCAAAATTCAGGCTCAAAGGCGGTACTTTCTCAGCAGGTCGGTCTGCCACACATACTGCCTTCCAGGAAACCTCTCTGGGATCTTGATCTTGTGGAAGTCTTGAATGCATTTTTGCAGCTCCTCCTGAACCGTTGGCTTTTCTTTTACAGGCCGTTTCTTGCAGCCACTGGTGTCTCGTGAGCTGGCTGTAAGAGTGCGCAGCAAGTCACTCTTTCGTCGCTGATCAGACTGCTGAATCATGCTAACTGGGCCTTTCTTAGGTGGCCTGTCGAGGGTCTGGACCTTGGCATGAGGGTGCGACTGACGGCTGACTGGACCTCTGATGACTGTTCCCTGGGGAGAGCTGGTCTCCGACTGGCTCTCTGAGCTGGAGGTTGAAAGCTCGTTGAACGAAGTGCCACTCTCGCCTTCGCCATCACCCTTGTGGTTCTTGCAGCAGCAGTCACATGGAGGAGAAGACCAGCGTGATGGACCACCTGTGGAGACAAGACAAGCAGAACAGGAGCTAATATTAGATTCCACAGAGAGCTTCTTTTTCCTCCCACTTTTTCCTTTCTTTGTAGATCAATCTGCTTGAAGAAAAAAAAACTTGACAATAGGACAAAGGAAGACACAAATTATTCAGAAAGAAAAAGAAAGGCAAAGTAAGAAGCCATAGGGAAGACAAAGATTTGCAGTCAGCTCGTGCCAAATAGTTATCACCTAGAACAAAGTGACATGGCATCAGGAACAACTGGCTTTCTACCGCTCCAATCCTAAAAGTGATTAGGGCCAACGTGTGACATTCCTGAAATTGTTAATCCTGCATTGAACGACCCACTTACATCCACAAAGAGCTAAAAACCTTTTTAAAATTGAAAGCAGAAGTTCAAAATGTATATATGCATATATAGAGTACTCTCAAAAAGTATCTGCTCCCTTAAATATTTCTTCTGTTTTTGCTTCCTTGTTTAGATGTTTAAGTAAATCTCATCAATTTAATGTGAGACACATATAACCAGAATAATTGCAAAAAATTGTTTTCAAATAGATAATGTTACTTTGACCGGTGGTGGCTCAGCAAAATGCAGTCAAGGTGGATTTATTCAGAGCTGCATGTTACATTTGCACCAATACCCATTACACAGTGAGACAAAGAAACTGGCTTTTATATCTTGGGCAATTTCACCACTCATACCAAGTAAAAGGTTTGTCAAAAACAAAACGAGAAAACATTATTTTCACAAACCTAACACAAAACAATAAATGGTACCATAAATATTTACATGCATGCAAATCATTAGAACTAAACTAATCTAAGGTCAAACAAAGAATAAATTTAACTTAATATAACTCCTCAGAGCATTACTCCTCTTAATTGGCATGGTCATGCTCCAGGAGCTTTTCAGCAGCACCTGAAACATTTGTCTCCCTTTGCCGCTCCACCCTGCTGAGGAGACACACCAGGAAAGGTAAACACTCACTTACCAAACTCAAATTAAACTTGTAGAAATCATCAGACACAAACTGACATTTTCCCCCACATTCTCCCTGAACAGGAAAGATGGCAAGTCTCCCTACCTGAAAGAACATTCAACCAAATGCCACAATGCAACTGGAATAAAGAACTGAAACAGGAAACATTTAATCTGTAAATAAACTAAACACAACATTATATCAATAATCCTTTATTAGTGATGTCATTTCATAGGATTTATACATAGATTACCATCTTGTGACCAGCACAGGTCTTCAATAAAGGTATAAGATCATATGAGGGAGGCAACAGCCAAGCCGTACATTGGCTACAGTTAGGGGAATTTTACACTGGAGTAATGTTAATCAGAAATAAGATGGGGTCTTCATAGCCCTGGCTGAGTCATCCAAACATTTCTGATCTTTTTAGAGACCTAAAGCACCTAATGACCCCAGAAAACATCCTACCATCAAGTCAGAGTGCCAAGCAAGAAAACATTTGAGTTCCTATGTGTTGATGAGATCGAGACATCTGTCCAGCAGCTGTGGTCTCAGTCAGTAATGAAACAAAAGCACCTATCCACATATCACCAAGAGGAAACCGTCACCTTTACTAAGATCTGCTGTAAACGCACTGGTCTGTCTGAAACATTCAGGCACCAGTGCATCACCACACCTCTGACTACAGGAAGCAACCATTCATTTTTCATGCTAACCTCCTGAATAATTGAGAGTGTATCTGTTGCTGATGGACTCTTCGCTGTTTAGTGAGGGTAGATCAAAGCCCTAGAGGCAAACACCCTCCATGCCCCACCCTAACCGATGATTGTAGGAGCTACTTCACTTCATCTTTATTTCCACACATTTATGGTCGCACAGATCCTGGCTGCCATGCCTCTTCTACTAATTGGATACAGTATTGGCTTACTTTTTGTTTTTTTTTTTCCTGTATTGCTCAGCATTTAAATAACTTTATGGAAAATAAAACTCTCCCTGCTTTTAATTTTCTTTATTCTCTGAAGCATATTTGGAATGTTAATAGCTGTGGCGCCTGCATAATAGACAAATATTTGCTCCTCAGAGTCTTACTCATAAACAGCCACTATAGCTACATTTATGAGCATAAATAGGTGGATTTTGTGGACAGCTTAACACTAGGTCCAGATCCCATGTGCACACACACACGCGCACACCCCTACACACTGTGCCTTCTGTGTTCAAAGTAAACCTCACCCATCAAAGCTACTGACAGAAATAGAACACAACCCCTTTTTCAACCATACCAGCTCTGGATCTCCTTAATTACCGTTGGCATTTACACATCTCAGCTCCTGCAGACACAAACACACATTAGTGTGCACCCCTTCATACAGAGAAAATGGTGCTTCCCAGTCTGGGGTCCATGCCCTCCCCTTAGGGGGTCATCGATGATCACAGGGGGTGCATGAAGCTTTGATAGTCCTGAGGTTAAAACGTCACAGTGAAATTTCAATATTATAATTAAAACCTCTTATAAAATATTTGGTGATTTAACATGAGTTTTTATAAAAAATTTAAAAAAAAACACATAAAAAGCTAATTTTAGCATAGAGACTGATAATGACTATCCAATAAACTTACAAATATTACAATTTTAAAGCTAAAATTCTAAACATATTTTGAAACCACACCAATAAGAACAGAAGTTTCAAACGCTTTGTCACAGACTCTTCCCTGCAAATACAAGTGGGATTGAGAGAAAATGAAGTTAGCGAAAACCACATAGTATTAAATGTAGTTTGGAAAGACTTTAGAAATCCGTCTAATTGCTAAGTTCAAGTCATGGTTAACAACTTTCACTCTTCTGTGTGATTTACAAGCTTTTTTCTCACCACCTAAGAATTAGATAAATCCTGCTCCAAATAAGAAAATCTTTTTCAGAGATAGTTAGCTTAAGTTTGACCCATTTAAATGTTTATATAAGCAGAAGCAGAAGTTATCCACTTCAAGTATCTGTAATTATTCATAAAATGCCTAAAAACTGTAAAGACAACAGAACTAGCCATCACCTTCTGATCACACTCTTTCAACAGTCTAAACAAAAGTTGATATATAAAACCAACTTCACAAGTAGACTGTGCATAACATAACAAATAGAGATGTTGCTGCTCATAAACTACTTGTCAGTTTTGAGCTGCTAAAACTGACAGCAAATAATGATTTTATAAATATTTTAATCAACGTGAATCTCTCATCATTTGGTATCTTGTCTTTTGTGCGGCACAAGACTTTTGTGTGGCTTCACCAGTAACCAGTTTGATTATTTTTTGCACAACTGCTATTAAAACTTTATTCATTTAAAGCCTGAAGGACCATTTCTGTCTTCTGTACTTCAAACGGCAAACTATAAAGCAAATAAAAACCTCGGGTTCTGCTGGTAAAATATAACAGTGTGAATAGTTGCCTGCAACTATGTGTTAGAACTACAGAATGTAAGGAGAGTTATAATGACTGTTAGAAACTCAAAGAACAACTTAAACCCTTGTAATGACATGAGGGATGTTTGACAAACAGCAATTACACAGTTACACATATAAAAGTATATGTACAGCAGTTGTCAAATTAACAATACTTTAACCTGTAAAAATCTTCGCACAAACTAGTTTTTGTAGTGGTCCTACTCTCATTTTCCTGGGATTACTTTTCCATATGTTTGTATATGTTAAATATTACTTTAATGTATGTTTAATTATGTATTACTTTTACCACTGTAAAAGATACAATCACACTTTGGCAATAGTTCATTTATCAAGACCAAACATTTCTTAAAAACATGTAGAGTTTGATGGAAAAGGTATTTGGTGTGAATATGTTAGAAGTATTATGTGTGTGACTGAAATGAATGCCAATATTTACACTATTACTAGAACTATGATGACTGCTACTGCTGCTACTAATTTTCTGTTTCTGCACAATTATCCGGGTTCCTCGGTGCAATAATTTAATCTCCTAAACATATTCATGAAATATTTTCAAGACATTTTTTACAAAAGTGCAATAATATGTTTTGTGCACAACAATTTTAATCCCTTAATATTGGTCAAAGAAAAGCTACCACATGTATTTCATGGAACTTCAAGTAAATAACTAGCATAACTAATCAAAGTAGCACAATATAGAACAGCTAAATAGCATGCTCAGGACAAAAACTACCTCCCCAGCAAACATTCACCCTTTATCATGAGACCAACAAGTGGATACAAGGGGATTTAGAGCGCTGGAAGCCACTGAGATCAATAATGCAATCGGTTAGTGTAAAATTTGCAGCCCGCACTCTTCTAAAAATGCATGACCTGCATGAAACAACGCAATCATCCAGGTCCAAGAAACAGAATTATGGCAATGAGAATCTCCTTCAAGGCCGTGTTTAGGAACACGAGTTAATTCATGTTACTCTGAGGGGACAGTGAGTCCGCTGATCGATGAGATGCAGGCACATAACCAGCGGTTTGAAAAATGGGCCCCGTCTCTGGAGAGTCAGCTTCAAGACAATCAGCTTGTCCACATAAAATGAACCTTGTGGCAAACACTGTTATAACAAATGTCTCAACGAGCCTTGTTCTGAGCATGAGTCTGTGGAGCCTTGTGTCTGTACAGTTGATATATGATTTTGTGATTACACTCTGGCATTTGGTAATTATATCTACCTCCTTCTGATTCTTCAAATCCACTTTAATTCACAGGCTTCCAGTGTTAAAGACTGCTAGCAAGGAGTTAGATTTGTAATTTTGATCACTTTTTATTCCTATGAAATCCCAACCTCCATGACTATCTTATATGTAAAAAAAAGGAGGAAAAAACAATTTACAGCAAATGGAGAAGCTAAGCACTGATAATTGAGATCTGTGAAATAAGTGAGTGGTGTCTCTATAGTTTCTCAGTAATACCCTAATTACGTTCACAAAAAAGGAGAGTTAAATATGTGGTGTTGATGAGTGAGTGAAAGCACACCAACTAATGGCAGTGGTGATTTTTTTTTTTTTTTTTTGCTAAATGAAGTGAAGAATGAAACTGTAAATGTGCAGTTGAGCATTTTCTCATTGGGATTAACGCTGAATGGTTTTGTGGTCATGCTAATGGAAAGGGAGGATGAAACTATAAAGTTTGTTCCTGTTGCTTCCCTTAATGTTCATATTACTTAAAGACATTATCATTATCTTGCATAACATATTTAATGACTACCTATGTAAATTAGGTACAAAGGAAACTGACTCACATGTGAAATGATACTGGAGTCAAATATGAAGCAAAACATATAACATAAATCGTATTAATATGACTTTAAAGTAAACATTTTCAGTAGGTATTATTTTCACCATCACCTTAAGATTTGAAAGCTCACACGTCCTCATCTAGAATTTTGAAATACAAAGACCTTTTGAAAGTGTCAACATTTACCTTGTTACAGGTTCCTTCTTCAAAGGTCAAGGTTTCATATTTTAAAGTGCAACATAAACTCAGAGAAACAGAGAAAACTAGTGCATTTCTCATCCAAGTTGGAGATATTTGTATAAATTGTCACTTGTTTTGCTAAACTTTATCAATTTAAATTACAGCAAGTCCATACCTTGTTATTCACACTATTTATACAGTGTGCAATGACCATATGCAGTGCCTCCCTATTGTTTATTTTGTCATACTGAAGAACTGAAAAAAATAGGCTATGCAGGTCAGAAACCTGAAGAAATATAATGTACTTTATAGAACATGAAGTCTTTGAAGTGTGCATGTGACTTTTGATGTGCTCCTGTGTTGAATACTGTGAGCATTTGGTTCCAGAGTGGTCATTTTATTCTAATAACTGCACCTATGTGCGGCGTTAAACTAGAAGTTTCTATTTTTTTCTGTCAATAAGGGCAAAAACAGGACCTAAAGAGAGAATCTTTAGCTTTTATTCAATTTAAAGTGGATTTTAAAAATGTTCTTTTATCAATCAATCAATCAATCAATCAAATTTTATTTGTATAGCACATTTCAGCAGCAAGGCATTTCAAAGTGCTTTACATCATA
>CAEGAD010014743.1:0-37693 GCA_903067055.1 Poeciliopsis paucimaculata
ATTCTCCCTAGGTGTGAGTGTGTGTGTGCATGGTTGTTTGTCCTGTTTGTTTCTGTGTTGCCCTGCGACAGACTGGCAACCTGTCCAGGGTGAACCCCGCCTCTCGCCCGGAATGCAGCTGGAGATCGGCACCAGCAACACCCGACCCCGTTAGGGACAAGGGTGAAAGAAAATGGATGGATGGATTATTAACTGTCAGAACTTGTTCTGAGTTAGCTTAAAAAATGACAAAAACATTAAACCACTGAGGGAGTTTAAACTTGTTTTAAATGTTGTTAATAATCAAACAACTGGAAGAAAACTGCTTTGATTACACTTTTTTATTTTTATTTTTGCGATCACCTTCAATGATTTGTAATGTGTGTTTTTATGCACGCGAGGTATTTCTGTGGTTTTGTGGAGCTGGTATTTTCACCAGGATGTCCTTAAAAGTGAGATTTTCATGGTCCTCCCTCATTACCCAAATATGGAAGACTCATCCAAATGAGAACAGAAGACTGTATAAGATACATAAACTACATAAATACACCAGGTTGTTACTAGAGAGCCGCAACATTAAACATGAAAGAGGTGTTTGAAAAGAAGGAAAGCAGGAGAAGTGAAAGTAAAGCGTGAAAGATAAGAAGAATAGCGCACGCATTTAGTGGTGGGTTTGATACGGGCAGCATCCTTGAAAAAGGGAAAATTTTCTGTTGCTTTTTACAATGCCCACTTAATAAGAATAAGGTTTCTTCTCTATGTTACGCATGGTTTAGGGACTGTGAGAAAATTATTATAAATCATAAGTTACACAAAAATACCGTGCTTAAAACAGTTGCTGAATGGTTGCACTGAATGAAACCATTTTAAGATCTTTGGAATGATCTAATGTTCAGATAAGTGTGAAAACACCATAAACATACTTTCTTCTTCTTGCCTTTTCCACAAAAGGAGGGTTTTGCCCACAGGCGGTGTTCTTTATAGAACCGTCACTGCATGCTTTGCTCCGCTGGGAGCCACAGTCACGGCCATCCTCCAGACCTTTAAGACCGAGCAGTCTACCACCTCGGAGAAAACACCCACCGACACACACACACACTGCTCCCCCTCTCTGGCTCTGAACACAAAGAACAGCTGCCAGCTACCTCTGGACCCCTCTGGAGGAAACATGCAAGTGTGTATGTGTGTCTGCACTTGTCTAGCTCTCCTATTTAGGAGCATTTCTGGCATATTTGCCAACTCTCTGAAGACCGGTGGGCCTTATGGAGACCAAAGCCTTGTCCTAATACACTGGACCTCCTTGTTGGGGGTTTGGGGTTTAGAGGTTTGGTGTGAATTAGGTTTTGGTTAAGGTTTCAAGTAGACGAGTAATGGTTAGGGTTAGGGAAAATGTCTGGGTTATGTATAAATGGAAGTCAAGACTTCATAAGTAGAAATACAAACTTGCGTGCTGAGCGTGTGTGGGCGTGTGCATGTGTGTGTGTGCCGTACCTACGTTTAATGCTGCTACGGTGTGTTTATCTGCGGGTGCTTAAGCATTCATGAGCTGCACGGTATGTGTGGTCGTATAAAGTTTAGATGACTAAGGGCTCATTATTTCCTCTATATTTATTTACAATACCAAAATATTCATTGTTTATTTTTGAACAAAAAAATATATATATATTCAAGCTGGAATGGAATTTAAAATGCAATGAAAAACAAAATCTGGGACAGACTTGGATTTTAAAAATACCTTCTGCAAACGTAAACATAAAGCTCTTTATTCGCTCCACACTTACTTTCTCCGGCGCATAATCAGCAGCTCATTTGTGTTTCTGCTTAGTTTCCCTCACAGAAGTGTATAGAAGACAGGCTTTGCCTGTCAAAAGGGAACCTCAATTTCAAAAAACGACATTGACCAACCTTTGGATGCATAAAAATGTAAATGGATATTAACGCTCCGCAGCCTGAAAAAAAAAAAAAAAAAATACAAAAATGAAGAGAAAATATCAGTTTAGATGAAAACTGGTCCAAACAGAATGAGTTTCTCTCGCCGTTAACTAGATGTAAATCAGTATATGTGCATGAAGCAGAGCATGAACAAGGCTTTCCATTGCAGAGTGAGTGCGCGTGCGCGTGTGTGCGCTCAACAAATGTGTGTTGGCCTATAAACGCATTATAATCGGAAAGCGGCTGGTTCACAGAGCATTAGTGGTCTTACTGCACTTCCTGTCACTATAAGTCTTTACGGAGCGGGAGGGGGGCTGCTTTAGCTTCTCTAAACCAACTCAATATGCAATAGCCATTACCAGCAAACACACAATGTGTGGCTGGGAGAGAAATTATCCAGTCAGCGACAGTGTCCAATCAAGGTCCGTTAAGAAGATTTGTGTGTTGCTCTGCAGACGAATAAAGGAGTTTAGAGAGGTGTAGCTCCTGGTAACGACTGGTGCTGTTGGAAGTCGCATACCGCTAAAGCATCAATAATGTGATAGTTTAGCTGCCAACATAAGCATGCAGTTTATGTCCATGGGGGGTATGGAGAAAAAGCATATCTCTTTGTTAAGTAGGCGTCTGTGGCATTTGCATATATGTCTTTGTATTATGTTGCATGTTAATTTAAGATTATCATACATTTGCAATTGTGGAGAAAATATACCATCCTTTGTTTCTAGGTTTTTATGTATCCAAAGATAAAACTCCTAACACAATCACAAGGAAGAACAGCAATTCTTCTATATTCAAGATGTTTACAAGAACATTTTGTTACAACCTGATGTCCGTTACGCCACAGTATGATTATAAAATGTGATTGTCCCAAAATGAACACCTCAAGGTCAGTCTGTGGACTGGCTAGCTGGTTTATAGCCAACATACTACATTGACTAAGAAACTGTCAAACAGAATTGTTATGCCAATGCATTACAACATACCATCTCTATGTTGTTTTTAAAGCAATGCACTCCAGGAAGTTTTTTGTACGATTCTTTCCCAGTTTTGCTTCATTTTGATTGAATAAATATATTGTGTATTTTCAAATGCTTAAAGTTAGATTTAAGTTAAGATTTAAGGAAAGAGCATATTTTTTATGTTATGCCCTAACAAGTTAAAACATTAATTTGAAGGAGGGTGTACTTATTTTCCTCCCCTAACTGCTATACAAGTAAGTGGACTTTTTTTTTTTTTTTTTTTTTGCAACTAAACGAGCCCACTTTTATATCTTTGTGCAAAGCAGATACTTACTGAAAAACACTTAAATAGGGGCATGAAGTTACTAATTTGCTGATTCACATCTGAAAATAATAATAAAGAAGTACATCAATGATATTTTCACACTCAATTCAAGACCAAGGTTATTGGAAAGTTACCGCATTTATTTGAATTTAGCTGCCTTTAATCACACACTTCAAAATAAAAGCCAATGCAGCAAAGGCAGAGGTCAAATATTTAATACATAGAGTGAAAATTCACCTCAGTAAACATAAAGCTGTTCTGTGTCGCAGAACATCAGCGAACAAACAGAATTTTGGAGACCGGTGAGGAATAAAGTTGAGAGGAAGCCATGAAAAGTTTATTTGTAGTTTTCCTCCTGCATTAAATATGTGGAAGAAGGTGCATATGAGACATAAATAGAATATTTTGCACAAAAAAAACACGCTTGTGGCAGCATCATGCTATAAGGGAAGCTTTTCCAAAAAGATATGCTTCCAGAGCTGCAAAGATGTGAGATACTCCAAAGAAGCATCAAAAGATTAAAACGCCAACTCTATTAAAATAACTTTAATGAGTCAGTACTTTAGAAAAAGAAAGATGCTTACTTAGTCTTCTATGTCACTTGTAAACACTGATGAATGGTGTGAAGTAGGAGAAAGGGCAATAAAACAAAAAGTATCAGATAAAAGAATGAAATCCGGGCTGCTTTGCAAAGAGTGTCAGGTAGTCTTTTTCTGGGATGGCCAATTAAAAATGCATACTCTTGCTTTTTCCCGGAGCTGAAATTTCAGTGTCATGCGAGCACTGACCGCAAAGAACTCCATAAGCCATCCCCAATATAATACCCCGACCTGCACGCGTGTGGGAGTGAGTGTGTTTGTGTGTGTCTGAGACAAGCATTTGACTGTTAAAGACCTGAAAAGCCATGAATCAATACTGCTAATGAGAGTCTTAGAGCGCTGAGAGGAGGGATAGACAACCTCTCGCCCTGTTCTTTTAATTTGTCTTTCCCACCTTCCTCCCTCATTCTTCTCCTCCCTCCTGTCCCATCTACTGTCACCGCCTCTCTCTCTCTTCCAGTGTGGTTCTCTTTGAGCTTCCTCCTCCGCATCCCGGTGCCGCTTTCACTCCATCATCTCCCTCTTCCTCCCTTTCACTTCTTAAAGGTGTCAGGTGGCAGTGCGCTGCGCCGTCGTCTCCTCGGCTCTGACAAAATTAAATATTCCTTCAGAGCACTTTTTTGTGTCCGGCGGAGGAGACGGCTCGTGTTCTGCCTTTAAAGAGCCACAATAGTGGACATGGCTGCTAAGGAAACCTCAAAACCCCAAAAGACAAGCACAAGCAGTGGGTGGCTGTTTATGTACTATGATGCAGCTCTGAGTTTCATTAATTTCTGTGGAAATGTTTGCATGCAACACAACCCGATGGGCATCAGGTTATTTTGCTAGCTTGTATTAATATGTCAGACATCTCTCCTTTATCAAATGCAAAACTTTATTACACCAACTTATTGTTCAAAATTGTTTTAGAAAAGCCAAGAAATGAAAGCTGCAATTTACAACATAGAGTGCTGTGGAAAACTATCTGCCCCTTACAGACTCGTTTCTTTTGTTTCTTTTTTGACAAACTTAAATGCTTTAGATTTTAGATGTCAAAAAGAATCTAAATAAGTACAATCAAATTGTAATTTTCCTATTGTGATTTTATTTAGTAAGTGAGAAAGACGAGCCAAGCTGATATGGACCAATGTCAAAAAAATTATTCCCGCCTAAATATGATGGCTGGTGTGCGACTACTGGTGACATAACATGCTAGTTATTACATTATATTATTGTTGACAGTTTTTTGGGGTTTTTTTTTTAGCATGCCCTGTTCAAGGTCACCCAGCATCCAGAGTAAATTTCAGTTCAGGCTTTGACTACGCCATGGAGAAACCTTCATTTCTGTTATTTCTGTTTGCTTTATTGTCTGAAGTCTTGACAGTGGCCGATGGTTAGCAACTCACAGTGTCCTCACATTGCTCATGTATCATTTGTATCTTTTCCGTTACTGTGTTGCTGTTCCTGTTTCCGAAATGCTGCAGCAGCAACTTTTGGTACTTAGAAGTAGTGATGTATTTTGACATCCATCCGCCGCTCATCCTTGTGCAGTCGTGGGGCCTTGTGCCCGTCTCCAGCGGTCATTGGGCGAGAAGCAACCTCGGCAGGTCTTACATGCGTTTGTAACCCTGCTGTTTTGTTTTTTAATAGATCAGGCAAAAAAGAAGGGTTTTTGTTTTTCCAAGTTAATTCCTAACAGGACACCAAAGTCAAGCAAGAACTCAAGAATTACTTCCTGTGTTACATGAAAATAGGTGTCACAGGTTGTTAAGATTAAAACATTTATCTTTATATCCATTACCAAGCTTAACGTCACCAAACAATGTCACTTATTGACTAAGACACATCTCAGATGAACAAGAAATAGTGAGGGGTTTAACACTGCAACATCTCATGCTGCAAGTTCCTGTTACATTCATAAAACTAACTACATCTTTTAAATTAAAAAAGTCTAACAATACTGTCCATGTATTTTGTCTCAGTGACCTTGAAAGATTGAAGGCTTACCCAAGATCATAAATCAATAACTTGAGTTATTGATTTCGAGCTGCTGTCAGACGGTGCATCATATAACTGTGGAGTCCATCATGTCCTGAAACTAAAATAACATTTTACGCACACAGAAATTTAGTTGTGGAAGCTTCTACGTATGTCTGCATGTTTGATTATTTTATATTTGCAAATTATACTATTAAAGTGGGCCGACGTCTTGAAATAAAAAACGTTCTTCCAACATCGATGCTTTCACAGCTTAAACTGATGGAAAAACAGAGAATAGTTTCATTATTGATAGACTTTCCTGAATTGATTTCTTTACACGTGCATAAAATGATGCAGACTGCCTCGCAAGAGTTGAAACCTTTTGTCCACATTTTGTAATACTGCAGTCACAAACTAAAGTAATGTTATTTTGGGGGCAGATTTGATTTAAAAGGTCAACACAAGTTTCATTTCTCTAAACTTCTGGAGCTGTCACAGAACAGCTTGCATTACACCGAGATTAAATTACACACAGGAGGACTTGGTTTGCTAAATAGGGGGGCTTCCTTTTCCTTTTCCTTTTGCATCACAAATATGCACTACTTTGTGTTGGTCTGTCACATAAATCTTTAGTAAAATACATAAAGATTTGGTTCTTGCACGAAGGCGAGATCTGCATTTTTGCAAGGCGCTATGGAAATCTCAACAGGAACATTCAAAGACCCTTTGGGTCCCACATTTCAGGAACGTATTCAAAATCTGCCGGTAAAGTCCTTCCTCAGAAAAGCCATGAAATAAAGAGGTTATCAACACACTGATTATAATAGAGAGGGGAAGAGGGGGGAGGAGAAATGACGGTGGGGGAGACTCGTTTTCCACGCAGAGGCGTTTGATGAAGGGCTGACTGAGCACCGCGGCGTTTAGAGTTATTAATATAACAGACACCGTATCGATCCGTGACACAGGCGGAGTTTAGCTGTGGCAGATATGCTCTCTCTGATATAGATTTACATATGGCCCCTGTTCCCCCCGTATGGATTTAGTGGCAAAGCTCTGAGTGTTTCCAAGACTTTGACAGATTAGGTCTGCCTGACCTGGTGAGTTTGGAGAACAGATAGGATTAGGAGTGAAAAACTAAAAAAAAATAAAAAGGACAAAGAGATTTATTTATTCCTTAATGACAGGAGAAGAGAGCGCAGAAGACAGATGCCGCCGCTCCCAAACCGGGGCCCTGCACACCTGGCGAGCTAAGCGGACCGGACAGGTGTCAGCAGCCTGGTGAAGCCTCGCTCCCAGAGAAGCTTTCACCCGGCAGAGCTGTCGGCGTTCGGTAAAAAGTTCGAAATGATCTCCTCCAAACTCCCACAACGTGCGGGCCCGTCGATGCCATACATCATCTCCTGCAAGACGTCTCCGAAAGAAGTTCTTAATTTATGGTGATTATGACCCTGTTTGCATATAAATTCGCAATGATTGAAGCCCCACTTTGGACGAAGGAGATTTTAAGGGCAGAGGGTTTCCTTTTTTTTCTTCTTCTTCTTCCCTCCCACCCCACTTTTCCTCCCATCTTTGTCTTCAGTAAGGAGACGAAGAAGCGGATCCCACGGCTTAAATTTCCTGCCGCTTTTGCGCAGACCCACACAGACATAAGCACAAGCACAAAATGCGCAGCCTGTCCCCCCCGTAGAAGGCACGTGCAGGGGTCCAGGGATCACCCTGAATGCTTTGCCCCGCATTGTTGAACTGTTCCTTTCAGCGCATTAGAGGGAAGGGGGGGGAGGGCGCTCCTGCACGCCAAAAGATGGGTCAGGCCCTTTCACTGCCAGCATCCTTCTTTCACCCAGGCCTCTGTCTCCCAGGGCAACTCTCTTTCTTGTCCTCTGCGTGTGTGTGTATATCTCTGAATGTGCCGGGGTGTGTGTTTGTGTATGCATCTATGCATGTCTGTGCGCCGCGCAAAGGCACAAGAGAAAGGGGAACATGAAAGGGAAAAAGTAGGCACGATGACTCTCTGCCAAAACCTTCTCTGATTTCCTCGCCACGGCTAATCTGATTGGTTCTTGTGATGCTCCGGCAGTGAAAGGCGATGCAGGACTGGAGGAGGATAGTCGGAATTGGCTTGGAATATCTTGGATAGAGCAGGACTTTGGGATGATTTTGAACTCCGACGGTCATCTATGGGCAACGTGAATGTTTGAAGCGTCCGTCCATATTTGTTTCCCTGTGCATGTCGCTTCAGACTGAAGGGGCGAAGGAAGCTTTAGATTTGCGAGGAGGGGAATAAAAGGAAGAGGGGAAGGGAGGGGGGATTCCAAAGGAGAACTATCTCCATTCACCCGATTTTAGGATTATCAAGAAAAGCAGGGGAGAGGGTTGGAGGGGATAGAGGAGAGCTGCTGCTGAAAGAAAAGGAGGTAGAGAATAACAGAGTGAGAAAGTGATACACGGAATTAGAGATGTAGGGGGGGGGCGTTGGAAATCTAAATCAGATTTATCAGCAGGAACATTTGCAATGTGTGACTAGACAACAATCTAAGAAAGGTTCATCTTAATTACACTTTAGCCATTCACATTCCTACAGTACTGCAAACATGGCCCAATTTCTCTAATTAGCTTCCAATTAGTCCAACTTTCTTTAAAAAAGGGGAAACTGTTTTCCAAGGTTGGTTTTTTTTGTTACAGTAATAAGGAAGCCTTTAAGTAGCCAAATGGTCCAGTTGAAATGTAAAACAGAAGAAGTTCATGAAAAGTTAATAAGATAAAATGTGGCGAGTGTTATGAGGAATAAGGAAGATGGATCAAACCCCAACTTTGTTCATGTATACGTTTCTCTGAGTGCTGTTTTAAGAAAAACCTTGAAAACATGAAGAGATGTAACTGACGTGTGGTTATAAATATTTTAAAATCTTTTCCAAAGAAGTGGTATAAAAAAAGACAGAGAGAGATAGAGAGAGAGAAGAAATAAATCCCGAGTTCACCTTGGAAAACGTTTGTAAAGTGGATCTGGTATCACAGAAACTGGCCAAAAAGGCTAACAAAAATAAGAAGCTAGATTTCCCTTTCTGGAAACAGGAAATTCATATAAAGTAAGGTCCCTCCTAAAGAGTCGTACAAGGTGCAACAGTGAGTTGAATATTTGTTACAGAAGGTATCGCAGCATTTCAGCAGAAGGTTAGAGGCATGCATATAATATTACTACAGTGCAACAAGGACAGGTTGCAGCATTGCACAAGATTCTGTCTGCCTGAAAATGGAAGAATTTTTACAAACAAATGAAAATCCAACCCTTTTAAAGGTTTTTCGCTATGAATCACAAAGACTTTTTTGTTTGTTTGTTTTTGTTGAATTCTTCTGTTTTTCAGCTCTACTGTCTTTTTTATTTATTTTTTATTTTTTTAATCTGGATCTGAGTTTAAAACAACTTTTGGCACATTTTCGTTATTTTCTGCCCAGTGGTAAAACAAATGATTTACGGCACGTGATCGGTATCTGACAGGCAGCATCTCTAAAAGCCTCGCTCAGACCCAGTCGTGCCTCGCATCACGGCTGATTCGGATGCAAGACAGGTCTTTCCCAGCCCGGTCATGGTGGGAGAGGTAAAGGAGGATATATGTGTGACTCAGCAGAGGTCAGTGTCAGCTCAAAGACACAGATGATTTTTATCCATAAAAAACAAAACCTCGAAATGGCGGCGATATCTGTCCGCTCCACGGCAGGCCTAAGCGCCTTTATCAGCCACAGAAAGCTGCATAATGGTGAGTAAACATGCGACTGACCCCTGATAAGCTCGTGCTTTTTGTTCGGTATGGAATATTTTCACATCAAGTTTGTACAATCAGCTCCAAAGACATTCGAAACTAACAAAGTCATTCTCCTGTAATCCTTAGTTGTGATTGTGAACGTCGTCTTTGAATTTTAATCATTTTAAAGTGTCAGCAGCGGTGATCTGACTTTAGCATTGTTTAAAGAAGATGCTTTTGAGGTTTTTTTGGCCACATCCAGCTCATGACGTCGCCGCTTGAAGGGAGTCGCATCAAGTTGGCGGATGTTCTTTCTTTCGGTGTGCGGTCAGACTACTAACTAGTCCAGGTGAAAGGGTTCCCGACCACCACCGGAGGTGATGTCAGTGAAACAGTCTTTAAAAGTGTCTTCATTGCCTTCACATCTACAACTTTGGATGTTGGTATCAGCAGCTAGGAGGAAAGAATCCAGCGAATGCTTCACCTAACCTAACCTTCGCTTCATCTGTCTACTGCACGTCACATCGCTTTAGTACTTACCTTGTGCACACTAAAATATGGCTGCTCGTGTACTGCTGTTTTATGTTTTATTTTTCACCGATTTGCCTGAAGATTACAAAGAAACTAAATATATATGCTTTATTTATTTCAAGGTGCTTAGCACAAAATGAACTGTGACTGGAAACAGCGACTATCTTGTAAAAAGATTATTGAGAGGGTGAAGAAATAATTAAAATGGGAGACATAAAGTCATTAAATAACTACTTGGTAAACTGGAGATGCACTCTTAATAAGTTGAGTTGGATAAACTTTATGAATTGAGTTGGATAAACTTTATGAATTGAAGCACTTGCCAATTGAAAATTCAATTAAGTTGGTTCAACTAATTTCTTTTTACAGTGGCGAAGCAGACCGTTTTTTTAGAAAAATTCCCACTAGTTGACTGACTTTTGTGCACAGAGCACATGTGTGGATGCTTCTACCTCATTATCTAACAGCTTATCCAATAATCTTTCCCGTCTTTGGGCTGCTACAACAGTCTTTTCTCCTCTTCAGTGGCTTTCCACGAGACTTTGTAACCTGACAATAGGGATTTGCTCCCATTCAGTCAAAAGAGCTTTGAGGTTGAGCAACAATGTGTAGAAATACTGCCTAGTTTCCAGCGGGAACTCCTGTTTATTCTAAAGACATTCCTTGGACCTGGAATCCTTTAAATGATTCAGGCCAAATCTGTCTGGATTTGGCTTTGTATGTGGAGTCCCAGGCTGTCTAAACTGTCTTTCACGCTGTACCTATGAAGCTTTCCTGAGGAGAAGCTGAAGATCTAAGCTCGCATGCTGAAAAACACAGCAGTCACCCAAGGATTATCTTGATAGGATGGATGGTTGCTTGTCTTTTGGCACTTTTGCCATTTTGTACTTTTATGGTGTTGGTCATGGAGCCGACTGCAGTGGGGTACTTTACACTAGTCACTACTTTATTTGTACTTACTGGTTTGACAGTTTCCTGACAGCTGGCTTTTTTTGTACCAACTCCAAGAAGTCGGAACTTCCTGTTAAACTTCACTTTGACAGGAAGAAACATCTTAGAGAGTCTGACTCAGCATGCCATTTAACAACTGAAAAGTCAAATCGTACACACATAAAAATAAACACAATGATCAAATTGTTCTCTCGTGTCAAAAAAGTTAAAGATTAACGATAGTAGCTTCTCCTTTAGTGGTTTTTTCTAGGAAATAAACACACCTAAGCATATAAGCTCTGAGACAGTTTTCAAGTATGTAGGATGAAAGAGCGAACATACAGTTAGTTGTAGCCGCTTAGAAATGAGCTTCGTCTAACAGGGTTAAACTCTGGCAGGCCGGACCAAGTGCCTGCAATCTACCAAACTGACTGTCTTTATCAGGATTTATAGAAACATCTGAGTATCATCAGCGTAACGGCGGACATTTATCCCACACTGTCTGATAATTTTACTAATTTTATTTGATGCATATATGTAGCAGAAAGAATTGGTCCAAGCACTGAGCCATGTGGTACTCCACAAGTAACCCCAGAGTGTGAAGATTTATCATTCACATGAACAAACTGGAATCTGTCAGACAAACGAGATTTAAACCCCACCCCCCAGTGCTTTTCCTTTGACACCAACAACATGTTCGAGACTTTCTGAGAGAATATTACAATCGTCTGAGTCCAAAACAGGACTGTGATCTAACATGACAAGTGCAGACACAAGTCTGTTATCTGAGGTCAAGAGAATATCATCAATGACTTTTACTTGTGACTTTTACTTTTACTCAGTGCTGTGATGAGCTGTGAAACCTGACCGAGTCTCTTCAAACAGGCCGTTGCTGTTTAGATGCTACAACCTTGACAAATTCAAATCAATTCAAAAATAGTTATTCAGAACTGGGAATATTAAATATTGTTGGAACTCATGTCACCCAAATATCTTCAAAGAGTCATTATGGATGCTGATATTTTGGGCAGGAAGGCGCAGTGGCAGCAGTCAGGCTTGCAGTGAGCCTGGAGAGGCCTCTGACCGCACATTGTTGCTGTATGACATGCTATCAGAGCAATATCTACGCAGCAGGAAGAATATTTTGCATAATTTGTTTTCGATTACTGTCAATCCACCCTATATTTTTATTTTTTTTCAATAATTTTGGATAAGACAGGAAGATTAGATTTAGGTATGAAATTTATTGATTCGAGAAGGTTGCTGAAGTAAAGGCTTAACTACAGCTAAAAACCTGTGGCACATATCTGTTTACTATTAATTGTATATAAAATGGGTGCAGATAATCAAGGGAAAGACTTAAAATACTTTGGTTGGGATTTGGTTAAAGGCTAAATTTAAGCTGACACATTTGAATCAAACAAATTAGCTAAAATTTTGATGACCCTTTACCTCTGTAATTAATAAAAATATGGAATGAAATTGACAAATAAACAGTTACGACAATTGTTTAAATGAGAAATGGTGAAGGTGAAAACTGACCCAGACCCATAGTGGAGGTTAACAGATTTTAGGCCATAGGTTTAGGCCATAGGTTTTGAATATTAATTACAGTTCACATACATAAATAATGGAACAACCACTCACTCAAAGACTCTGCATCACAGACAACGCAAGGTTTTACTCTTGGAAAAAAAAGAAAAACTGATCTTAACCCAAATAGAGCAGCAACGCAAGAGACACTGATGCACTGACGAAGCGAGTGGGAGAAGGATGAGTGGATAAAGCGTCTGAAAGGTGAGGGTGGAAAAAAGTAGAGCGGATAACGGAAAAAGGAGGTGAGAAACAAATGAATAAATAAAAGAGACACGCTCGCCAATTCACCGGAAGAAAAGCGTAAGGATTAGGAGGTGTACAGATGCACAGAAAGAGAGTGGGAGAGAAAGAGAAGAAGAAGAAAGAGGGTGGGGGGGAGAGAAAGAGAAACAAAGACCTCACAGTGTTAGGAATGCTGCTGGGCATCCTCAGAGGAAAACAGAGCAGACTCCTTTGTAGTTTCAGAGAAAGCTCCGGGTCTTCATGGATGCACACATTAGCTGGTCCTTGAATTAGTGGCTCCCAGGGGTTCCTATTTTTCTCTTTGTGCCCCTGGTCTATCACTTACTCCATCTCTTTCAGCTTCTTAAAGCAATCTGTTTCCATTACTTTATCTCTCCGACTCCCTACCCTTCTCTCTCTATCTGTCAATCTCCACCCGTTTCTTTACTCCTTTCCGCTCTCTCCTTCTCAATCTCCCACACAAACTTTATCTCTACCCTTCCTCACATAGAGAATAAAAAACTAAAATAGAAACATTTGCACACTCCACAAGATACACAAGCATGTGTGCAACCTACACATTTTCTCTCTCTCACTCATATAATACACAGTGGATTGTTTCTTTCGTACTTACTTCTTTTTTTTATTTTTAACTCTCACAGGGTTTGTCTCAAACTTAAACAAGTTTTCCAAACCTGGGTTCCTCAGCGGGTCCCCAGACACATCCACAGACTCAGTGCGATGCATCAGAGCATTTTCTTTTTTTTTTTCTTTTTTTTTTGGTGGGAGGCTTTATCTCAAACTCATCTAATCCTCTAAAAACATAAAACAACACTGCCGCCAGACTTGATTTGGACTTTATTTTTATTTTTTGAGAATTTCTGTATTTTGTCTTTTTGCGTGTTCACTGTCTTACTTAGATAATTCAGAAAGCATTTTCTTTTTTATTTATCTGGTCTTTTTTTTTTTTTTTTTTTTGAGGTTAATAAAGTCATCACTTGAGTACTTGGAAAAATTAGATACCTTCCAAACATATTCATGCACAAAATTGTAAAGTTGAAGGAAGGTAAGTGCTTTAAAAATAATCGACAAGTGAAAATCAGAAAGTTGAAGCACATATTTTTGTTTTAATAAAAGTTAATCAATTTTCACTGAAATTAGAGCTGCGAGAGTTGTGGATTTGTCCCTACCGGTTTTGCACAGACTGAAATTTTTTTTTAACAGGTCTTTTCCTATTTTATCCCAGATTTTTAGCTTCATCCTTCCTGCTGTCCCTGGTGGACCAGCATCATGTTTAAAGTGTCGGTTTTTCACCACAGGCGAATGTTTTGCTTGCAGGCCACGACTTTCAGTGTTGGGTTTCATCTGACCATATCACCCTCTCCCATATGTTTGCTGTTTCTGCAAATGGGACTTCTTCTGGCTTCCTTTTAACAATTCCTTGCTTCTTGCCACTCTCTCACAAAGGGCAGATTTGCAGAATGCACAATAGTTGTCCACTCAACAGATTCTCTCGCCTTAAGTGTGGATCTTCGCAGCTCCGCCAATCCAACGTTAACATGGGCTTCTTGGCTGCTTCTCTAACTAATGCTCTTTTGGCCGAATTGCTGCATTTTCAGATGACGGATTTAGCAGTGGTCAAAACTCTGAAAATTGTTTTATCTGACCTTGCTTTAAAATTCTCCACAACTTTAACCCTGAGCAGTTTGCTGTGTTCCTCTGTTTTTGTGATGCTGTTAGTTCACTAACGTCCTCTAATAAAACTCTGATCCCGTCGCAGAAAGTTTAGATTTATACTAAACCTAAACTACATAGAGGTGGAGTCTATATTCCCATTAAGGGACTTTTGAAGACAAACAGTAGCAATGGATTTTAAATATGGGTAAAAGTTGAAAAGCACAGAATTGTAAAAAAAAAAAACCCCAAAAAAACAACTTTGAACTCAAAGTTTGCCAATTATACACTTTATTTTACTGGTTTATTAATACTTTTGTATATTTTTTTTGTTTCTCTCTTCAAGGGAACATGTTTTGTTTATACAGCTTTGTGCTTCATGTGTCCAGCTGAGTGCGCTAAGAACGCGTTTTCAGATCCTGACACTTTAAAAGGATGGTTTAGCTTCTTTGATGTGAAGCTGTGTGAGGTTCGTCCACAGTCAGTGAATTGATTACTGCTGGCCGCCATGTCAGCAGTTTGTAGAAGCTGGTAGAGGCACCAGCAGGGAATCTAAGCAAAATAAATGTACTTTTCAAACCTGGTGTGTACAGCAAGTTTTTATTCTTATCACCTCCAAAAAAAAAAAAGAGACATATATGTGGATGGATGGAAAGGTTTAAAAAACAAATTGCTGCACACCTGGTGTTTGCATGTGTGTGTGTATAAACTCTTAATATTCCCTTCATATTTGAAAAAGTACAATTATTGTAATACTTTCCTGCTTTCCAACTCTGGCAACTCAATCTTTAATATTTTTTTTGTCAGTGAAAGTGCATGCTGTTTGAAGTACTTTGCCTCTTTAATGAGTTCAAATTTGTACTGCTGATTTGTATTTTGGCAGTTTAATGTCAGTATCGCTGTGTGAGACCGCGTGTGCTTAGTCTAAAAGTACAATGCCGCGAATCAGCAATGAGTCACAGTTTTCCCTGGTCCAGAACAAACGAGGCAATAAAGGCCTCATTATGGAAGTGAAGATAAGAAGACACGGTTATAGAAAAAGAACAAGATCAAAATGATCTGATCCAGTAGCTTGAAGTGATTGTTTCTTCTTAGACCTTGCCTAAGGTCTAAGAGGTGGATCTTTCTGCTCCTCTTTCTAAAAGTTGTTTGAACTTATTGAGAGGAAAGTTGCAGACATTCATTTGTGCACAAGGCTCATGAGTTACAGCATTTTAATAAGTCTAAATTGTGGCTGTGCTATTTTCTATGCAAGCCTATGTGTTGTAGTGTCACGTGTGGTTGGGGTGATTGTCCTGTTGCATGTGGACCAAACTTCATCTTTTAAATAAGTTACCTGAAGATTAACAAGTAAATGTCATTGACTTGTCTACCCAGATCTGTAATGTTTTCTCTTTCTTCTTTCTTTTTTATTTTGGTGAGACTTCCACATAGAGGAAGTCTGATAACTTCCTTGCATGTTTTTGAAATGGCCGTATAATAATTCCAACAACTTAATCTCTGATGTCAGAACCGGTTTGTTTCCTGTGAGACATTGTATGTGTTAACACACACCAGCAAAGTCCTGCAATTTGGAACATTTATTTGGCAAACCAGATAAATTTAGCCAGTTTGTTGGTTGAGCACATTACCACAACTGGTTGCTCTTTATTTCAAAGGGAAGGCACATCGGACTCATCGTGTATTAATCCATATTGAGATTATATGTGCACATCAAATTCACCATAAATAGATGACAAGATGTCTTCTTTTGTTGTTGGAAAAATCCAGAATGCCTTTCTGTTCTAAACATGTATTGTAAGTTTTAACCCCATTAATGACCTTAACAGCCCTAATAGTGTGATTGGTCTGACAACAATTTATTACTTCCAGGCCATATTCAGAATAAAAGAAGCCTTTTACTCTACTGAAGCATTAGGGACTGTCATGTTCTAGATGCCTGAAAATCTACACTTGGTGCGAGTTTGATACGGTTGCAACTTTTGATGTTCGGGACAGAAAATCATAGATGATCTACCGTTGTTTCTGCCAGACAGGATGTGGTTTATTGCGCTTGTTGTCCTCAACATACGACGCCTCCAAAATGCCACATATTTTCAAACTTTCCCAATTTGCTTGGTCTGTCACTGGTGCCAAGAGGATCCAACCTTTTGATTTCACACATTAAACTCCCAGTTTCATCATTGGACAACATATTACATTTTGCATCACTTAAAATGACGGGTGACCTCACTTATTACTGTTTAAAATCCGCAAAAGATTATCCCCGCGAAAGATCGCCAGCCTAGGTCCACCTGTAATCTGGAGACAGCTTTCTGTAAAGCTTGGCAACAGGTCGCACAAAGACAGAGGATGTCAGAGTCACTTGTTAAGGGCGAAGATGTTTTGCGCTTTGTGGATTTTTCTCAGGACAGCTGGCCCATTGAATAAAACCCTCTCCACAAACCTCCAACACCCGCCTCAGGCCCTCGTTCACCTCCTCCTGCTCCCATTTGCTCTTTTGGCTGCATCCCTCTCTCCCCCTGCCATTCAACGCCTCCTGGCACTGAGACAGGACGCGAGAAAGGGATGGGATGAAAGGCATGGGGGTGAGGGGTGTTTGTTTGCGTGCGTGTGTGTGTGTGTGCATGTGTTTTGGTCGGGTCGGGGGCAGAGTTTAGAGAAAGAAAGTGATTCAGTTGCACCTATGGTGAATGCCGAGGGCCAGCGGGCGGTTAAGGAGGGGTTACAGACTGAAAGTGTGAAGTGAGAGCCACTGAGCTGGAACAGTAGCCGATAAGGGCACACTCGATCTGATGAAGAGCTCCCTGTTGAGTTATCAGTCTATAAAGGCTTGAGGGGGGCTGTTTGTATGGTTGTTGGATGCTTTTGTGCACACAGTTAGGAATTGTCTGGGTTTGTGTGTGTGGGGGTGTGTGTGTGTGTGTGTTTCTTAGCAGACACTCTTGCAGGTTTACATGTCCACTTCTGCTTGAAATATGAGTATTTACATACATGGTTCCCTGTGATGTAATTTAGTTTTCTTTCCTACACTCCCTCATGCCTATGTTTGAGTAGCTTTATAACCAATGTCGCTCGCCAAAATCTCAGCAGTTGTGTGGCTTCCCAATATCTCTGCACACGTCCGTCAAACGAGTCCTTGTGCGCCGGGCCTCCTCCGCATCTGTTTATCTCATTGTATCAGTCCCAGCGGTAAGGGCATGTCTTCGGTGAGTCCCAGCCTGCCCATATGTCTGCTGTGATCCGTGAATAACTCAGCCTGCCAGTCTCAGACGGGCCTGGATCCCCCCCCCCCACCCACTCCCAATGCCTCCTCACTCAACTCCACGCTGCCACACACGCAGACTCTAATGCCTGCCCACGGTTAATTATGCACGCCGGTATGCAAGCATCCTCTGATGCATGCACCCTTACACCTACGCAAGTATAAACACAGACGTGCGCGGGCACAAATTCTGCTCAGGTAGATAATCGAAACGGGCGCCTACTGCAAAAACTACACACATGCACACAAATCCAATCGCACACAGATGGGTAATTGATGCAGGAACGAATAAAAATGTTCACATGAAAGGCTCACGGACACGCACATGCACGCGCACAGGCAGAAAGACCCTTAAGCGTCGTTCTCATTTGCTTGGGGTTAGAACACTAATGTTTTTGACACCAAACACAGCTGAGGGAGATAGCTTATATGCTTTAATAAAGCCTGGTAATAAGGGGTGAGGTAAATAAGAGTAAGGTTAATAAGCTCTGGGCGAGAAATTGTGTTGGAACACAACGGCGAGAAGGCGAAGAAACGCAGGTTCAGAGAGATCAAAGCCTTACATCAAGATTACTGCTCCTGGAAAATAAACCACAACAAATTGGCAGAAGGGAGGAACTTTTTTTGTATCCCTGATTCTAGCCATGATAGCATCAATTAGCACTTCAAAGCCGCATAAGGGTTTTCTTCAGCTATCTTCGGATGCCAGTGGGCGTCTTTCACCCTTCCTGTCAATAACACTCAAAGTTGTTCTTGAGGGGGAAGAAGAAAAGGAGGAAGAGGCGAGCATGTTTGCAGATGCTTCCAGTCGAATCTGAAGATGTATAACCCGCCTAATTGGCATCGTTATAAAGATCAACAGAGTGGTGGTTTTAAGATGTCAAGAAAAAAAAAAGAAAGAAGAAGAGAAGGGAAAAACAGTGACAGGCGCAGATTGATGGAATAAATTGGTGTGGAGACAAAACAGACGTGCGTGGGACTTTGTTGTTTTTCTGTTGTATAGGCTGAGCATCATGCTTTTCCCAGAGCTGATGGCAGGAGGATGTTATAATGATGCACATGACTTTATCAAAGATTTACATTTGGATTTTCCAAGTCAAAAAAACCCCAAAAAAACAACAACATCATTACCCTCATCAAACAACACGGGTGTAACAATGTTTTAGAGGTATTCTAGGTTTTGAGCAAAGGAAACGTTGAAATGATATGACTTGAAAAATTTCATTGTCTTGACATACCTGTTGAAAACAAAAGTCTTTAACTTGGTGCTACAGGCATTTTGATAAGTCATCTCTGGACTAAGGAATTGTAATTGGCTGCTTTTGAAAAGAAAATGTCCTGGAAAGAGATTCCTCAGATAGCAGGTCAGACTATCAAGGAAGGACAATTGTAGACTCAAGAAGGAAGCTATATAAAAACCTCTTGTGCATCTGCTGTAGTACTTTCTTATTCTGTATTTAAATTAAGCAAAAATAATGCCAGCCTTTTGATTAAATGATGCACACATATGGTTACTTTTGTCACATCGTGTGCTGCCTGTAGATCTGACAAGCAGTTCTTTTTAAAGTCAACTCACCAGAGCAACTCGAGAACTACTTCCTTTCTTATTTCAAAATATGGATCCATCCACTTTCATCTAGATATTTTTCAAATCCTGCCTTCCTGTTTTTGCTAAACTTCAAACGTAAGCTGGTGTTAATCACTGTGAGGAAAGAGTAAAGAAAATACAACTTACAATAGTTTTGGGAGAAACATCAACCTTGTACAGCTTTAGCCATGCTGGAGATCTTCTTTTCATTTTTAACTTTACTCGTGTTGAAATTATCACCTACTGCTGGCAACAAATCACTTAGAAAAAAAAAAAAAGACATAGATTAAGGCCAAGCTTAAAATACTCGCCTCCATATCTGGAGCCCATAATAACTGTTTACACTTATGTGAACATAGTATGAAGTTGAATGATATGAAACAAACAGGCTCAAGGTAATGACACAAATAACAGGTGAACTGGTTTTAACAGCCAGTTCAATGTTTTTTCTTTTGTTTGTTTGTTTGTTTGTTTTGCTTTAATTAACCCACATTTATTCAAAAATAATTCATCTATGGGATGTGAGCATATGTAAACCCATTTTGTGCAGTGTGGGGTGTCTACGACAGACTAAATGCTTGACTGTGTTATGATGTAACACAAACAAACCAAATAAATCCAAAGCCATAACTTAAACAATAGACAGGCCTAAGCAAAGCCCAAACCCTGAGGATGACTCCCATGTGGGACGAACACTTGGAGCGGCTCAGGATTTGAGGAGTCAGCAGGTTTAAACACAACAGCCCCAATGGGGCAGGTGTTCCCAAACGGCGCCGGACACCTGGGCCATTCCCACTCCACCTGAAAGACAGGGTGGTGAAAGGAACAATAAAAGCAAGGCCCATCGTGATTTCGATGGGCCTTCTGTGCAAATCAGATTTCACTTTGACAACAAGATGTCATCGCTCCCTCATCAAACAGCATAGCGTAAATCACTTCAGTCATCTGCTAGTTTAAATCTGACCCCACGACGCAGCTGATGGCTCAGACCCGCCGCCTTCCTGAGAAGTGTGGAGGCGGCACGAACTTCATATTCCTAGCCAATCTGATTGCCGCTGATTGAGATTAGATTGCAATAAAGCAGCACTTGCCATAGAGAGGGTGTTTCTTCTTGCGCTTCGTCAGCTGTACAGATTGAGCCGCAGGTTCATTATCATGGAGAGGATGTCTACTGCATATATGCGGAATCCGATGGGAGACTTGAGGGAGGAGACACAAAGGAGGCGGATGGGGGGAGCGGTAAAAGGAAGGGTAAATCAAAGCAAAGTTTTGGTAAACTTTCCTGAAGGTCGACCGAGAGCGTGGCTGGAACGGGCACCCCGAGGGGGGCTTGTGGGGAGAGGGGGGAGTTGGGCCAATCAAAAGACAGCTTTGTCAACCAATCAAACGGCAGCCGCTGTATCATCTTCAATCGGCAAAACGCGCCTTCGGAATAAAAGCGAGGAGATGCGAGCGAGCGCGCGCTGCACTCTCTCAGAAGGTGGGTTCAGAGGGATCCTAACCTTTATGTGTTCATTTTATCAGCAACTGGAGGGATTCTGACCTCCACCGCTATTAACAGGCATTTTTGACACACATACAAAGACGAGCACACCGAAAAAAGACCTCTGTGTGTATCTTTGTTTCTCTCTTTGCAACCTAACATAGAAACTTTAACACTCCTTTTCACAGACACACACACCCCCACACGCACACACACACACATAGACAGAGCTTGGTGCTATGGGGCTGTTTACATAAGGCCTTGCCCTGGGAAAGCACTGTCATGCTGCCAATGCTGCCAGCAGCGAAAGAGCGAGTGAAAGAGATGGGAATTTGCGAAAGAGTGGGGGGGATGGCGGGTGATGGAAGATAGAGCTTCGCCAGTCTGATGCGCCCATGGCCTCGGGGACCGGCGGTCACTCAGAATGAGGGATGAGGATGAAGGAGAGGGAGGGATGCAGAAAAGGGAATCTTACATGAAAAGAAAAACAGTAGTTAAAGAAAACCTTCGCAAGATGAGGACGGATTTGGACGGATGAGGAGATACTCAGGGGCAAAGGGGGTGGGGGGAGGGAGAGATAGAGTAGATTCAAAAGGAGTAAAGCTGGCCAAACATAGAAGGGCAGAAGAAGGGATTGACGGAACAAAGGAGGTTAGGGAGATATCGGAGGGAGGAAGGAGGATGGAGGGACAAGACAATACAGATAAAGACGGGAAGGAAGAAGGAAAAGATGGAGAGGAGGAATCCCAGAGTCCCCTCAGTTTGGTGCGGCTCTTCTTTCGGATTCCTAATCTATACGAACAAATCCATGGTGTTCACACGCTGCGGAGCTTTATGATTCACGTCGAGCTTGAAATAAAGTTTGTTTATTTAGCCCAAAGAAGTTGGGCAGCAGACCTTTGAGGGAGTGATGGAAGATGTACCCAAGGTCAAAACCACTTAAGTGTGTCCCTCTTTCTTCTTATGTAACCTCTCTCTTTCTCTCTCGCTCTCTCTATCTGAGTCGCATACTAAGACACACACGCTCTGAAACAACGCACACGCACCCGCACACACACGTCCACACGCGGAAGCATACTAAAGCGGGCGGGAGTGTATTGATTTAGCACGGTGTGCAGATTCCCACCAATGCCCCTATGCACAGATTAAAGGGGGAAGAGAGGGACACACACACTCTCCATTTCTTCACACACACACACACACACACACACACCTGCAAACAAATGCATCAAGCCGGCTTTTGCTCTCCAAGCTTTTCTTTTATCAGCTGAGGTGTGGTGTCCTCATTATGTACTGTTTCTTTCGAGAGTTTTCACACCAAGCTTCCATGTATTTTAATGCCAACTTGAGCACGCTTGTGCAAGGTTTTCAGTTTTATATAACTAAAAATCTGAAAAGAATAACCTTGTTTTTTAATCAACCCTCTTTACTTTGACACACCTGAAAGGAAGTCAGTGGAAGACGTTCCCTTCAGAAGTCACACAGGACTCCTCCTATGTGTAATTTAACCTCAGTTAGAGCTGTGAAGTCCACAAAATGTTTCTTAGAGAACATTAGCGAACAAACTGCATCATGAGGATCAAGTAACATCGGATAGCTTGTGATTAAAGTAATGGAGACGCTTAAAGCAGAGTTCGGTTACGATGTAAGCTTTTGAACATCTCACAGAGGACCAATCGGTCCATCAGCGGAAAACGGAAAGAGTAAGGCTCAACTTTACAACCTACCGATTCATGGCTGCCCATCTTGACATTAATCAGGAGTTGGTCAAGACAGGAGGATCTGTCCACATGACAACTACTAGCTGCGTTACCCCACAAATCTTTTGTGGCAGAGCGGCGAGAAGAAAGTCATGAAAAATTGTTTCTGGTGACCAAACAAAATGCTTAATGGTGCAACCCCCAAGTCTAAAACGTCAATGTCTACAGATGACTTAAGTATGACAAAAAACAATTTACATTGTAGACAAAAGACTGGCTACCTCTCAAATTCTCTAAATGTGGTTATGTGGACTGACTGTGTCTAAGTAGGAAGCGTAGTTGACTTGCAGTTGTAGGTTAGATTGGAGTCCGTTTCGAAGCCAAAGGTTGAAGTGCCTTTGGGCAACAGTATCTGTGATGCGATGCAATGGGGTGTATTTGTGAATGTAGATGGGGGAATTCAGCTCTAATATTCACTCCTCACCCTGAAGCACAGTGGCAGCATCATGGTATAGGCACACTTTTATGCATTGGGGACAAGTAAAACAGGAGGGCAACCACAAGTGGAACGATTTTTGATCAAATTTCATTTGTTTGTTAGAATGGCTCAGTGACTTTCACTACTTTAGAGGCAGTTGTGCAAAAATATTGAGGGGGCTTGACTGCCAGTGCACAGCACTGCTTTTTAGCATCAGAATTAATATAAACATAGTGTTTCCCTTCTTATTTCTTGTGTTGTTCTATTGCATAAAATCACAAACAATTGCACAAATAGGTTTGTGGTTGAGGTGAATATGAATAGGTTTTTTGGGTGTGAATACTTTTGGGATGCATTGTGTATTCATTTATGGAAACCTTTTGAATTTCTCAGATGGTGCCTCTTCCGATTCGTAACTTTTGAGATCTAATTTCTCAGGCTTGTTGAGAGGTTTGCATGTGAGTGTGTGGCGTGTGTGTCCACATGTGTTTGGATGATGATGATCCACCTCCTGTACCCACGGCTTCTTAGGGCTCTCGGCATGCCAGCTGGTATTCCCTACTGAGGGACCACGCGCACACGCGCACACTCCTGTGTCAGACCCTCTGTGATTCGGCATTATCTGTCAACAGCGCTTGCCTTAATCTCCCTACAGGACCAAGTCAGAGTGATGTGTGTGTGTGTTTTGACAGTGTGCGATATCTGCATTTGCTCTCCCAAGTCATCCTATTAGTAGCCCTGCGGACCCTTAGAAATACTCTGCAACCTCAAAAGAAGTTCTTACTGGCTGCCGCCTTTGGGATCCAGCATGCTCTGCTCCATTAAAAGCATTTAAACTTACTTTTCTAAGCCTGACAGCGTTTCTTTTTTTTTTTTTTTCATCCAGAATTTCACACGCAAATATCAATACTCTTGCCGTGTGTTTTAAAATCACTGCACAGATGCTTTCTCGGAAGCTCTTATAATTCAGTCCTGAGTCACGGAAAAGAAAAGCGGAGCTTTTGACCCTGAAAAATACGATAATAGGAAAGCCGAATCAAGCATTTTAATCATGGCCAATGCCGCGTAATACGTTCCGCAAATATTTATCGAGACTAAACTCTGGTCCAGAGGTGACTGATGTTAAGAAAAGCGAAACACGATCGCATCAACGATAAAACGGTGAACATTTTGGGGGCTTTACCGGTGGATTATCCAGCTCAAGCAATTTTCAAGTCGGCAGAAGTTGCTTTTCACGCCGTATAAGCATGAATGACAACAAACAGCTTTTTCTGCAGGTAGAAAAAAAAAAAAAGAGAAACTGCTGTATCCACAGCTGCTGCCTGACTGCAAACAGAGGTGAAATCATTTAGCAACGAGGGAGACAACCCTGCTCTTTGAAAGAGTTTTTAAAAAGCTCTGATCAGGGGCGCAGTTACTTTTTTGCCCCCCAAGGCCTCGCTTAATAGCCACAAACAGTGTGTTTTAATGAGATGCTATGACATAGACAACCCAAAGCAGCGCAAAAGCCATGATCCAAAAGCGGAACTGGTCAGGGATGATTGGAAAATGGATAGAGATGAACACAAGTCATTTCTAGAAGGAAAGATGTTAGAGGCTGCAAAAGATTTGAGACTAGAGTGAAGGTTCATCTTCCAGCAGGACAATCACCCTAAACATACATCGATCAAAAGCATATTCATGTAATAGTCAAGGTCCAGGCCTGAATCTGGTTGAGAATCATAGATATTCTGCGTGAAATCAGACAAAGCTTTTTTTCTTCTTCTTTTTTTATAAAGACAAATGAACAGAAATGCTCATTTCTGTTCATGTGCAACGCTGGAAGAGAAAAGTTGTTTTTTTTTCTGTTTTTTTCTGGGGGTTTTTCAAAGTATTCTTGCAGGGGCCGGAATACAAATTCATGTCTTTGTTTGCAACAATTTGTTCATGTAAGATAAAGTAGAATATATCATTTCTGTGGCTTTAGAGTTTGAGTAGGAACAAAGAGTCTCTTCATAATCCAGTGAAGTTCAAGCCGCTTGAGTTTGGACACTGTTATGCCTTGGTTTAATGAGAGACGACTGGTCTCTTTTTTTTTTCCAAGAGGAAGAAAAACTGTTTCTAAATTGTGCATATCATCAGAAAAGAGGCACGAGAATCTGTCATCATAAACTATATGATAAAGGTTTTGCAAGTTTCATGATAAATTCGGCTGTATTCTTTGCGTTTGCGTCATAAAGGATTCAACATTATATTTAAATGAGATATTTTTTTTACAAATAAACACATTCAAAGGAGGAATTTGATTAAAAATATACAAAACGAAGAAAACACACACAAATGTGTTTAAAAGAACTTTGATCAGTTACCTTATGTGTTGCCATCTGAGTAAGGTGTGCATGTTCTTTTAGGACAGAAAATACTCAAGAGAAAAACACACTATGACGTTTTGCTGCATTATAGATGAAAAACTGTATCCAAAATGAGTTTAGTGTCACAGAAAGCCTGTCTTGTAGCTCTAAGACCAAATCCATTAAATACATCACAATTATCTTAAGAAAGTATCAGTAATAATCTATTTTTAAATTGACTGCCACTTTTGTCCAATTGACAAACGGCTGCACCAGTTCTTCAAGCAAACACGGCATGAGATGAGACGCACGGGTTGGATTGTTCACACCAAAAACAAAAGGATGAGTGCTCGGCTTCTCTGAAGCGCACGCAACCTTTTATTACATAAAGCACGAGAATGGAGGAAGCAGCATTTTAACCTACAGCGGGGGCTTTTTAGTATTCTGCCCCACTTTCTGCATGCCTTTTGTATCTGTATGGCTGCCGTTTGCAAAGACGAGAGAGAGAAAAAGAAAAAATTTAACTCTGCAAGTGGTTTTCTGTCCGTTAGATGAATTTCTATTTGCTGCTCAGACAATGTTCTGTAATTTACACTTTGCACCTTTGCACAACACAATAGGTGAAGAAGCTGCTTTTAAAAACAAGGTGAATCCATAAAACGGCCTTTGTTCCAGTGGAGTCACTTTGGGCTGGTGCAGTTTTCCTGATCGTCTTGATAAGAGGTGATTCTCATCACATTTCTTTTATTTGTTGCAGTCAAATGTATTTTTTTTAAATTTTTTTTAAGATTTACAGTTCAAAAACCTCATTGTTGAGAGCATGCTGCTTGTTATTCAGGGCCCTCAGAAGTAGCTTCTGGCACAAAGAATGGAATATTCAGTTTGGTGAAATGAACGTGATCTTATAATATTGAGTCGTGCTGCCAACAACTTTTTCTTCTTTTTTTTTTTTTCTTCCGCTGATTTGGCTGCCAGTTTGGCGTGTCGTTCCAGGCAACAGAGATGACAATAGAGATTTTTTAATTCTATTCAGACAATAATTTAAAAATAAACAGTATATTTCTGAAGCCGTGATTTCTACAGTCGAAGTTGCCCAAGTAGTTTTGTGCAAATTTAAGCAAAAATAATAAACTAACACTTCACTTCGAGAAGATGTATAACGGATTTTTTTTTTTTTTCCTTACAAAAACTCACTCTTTCCAGTACGTATTTGCACCCATGCAGTTAGTAATTAGTTTTTGACAATGTCATGAAAAAATTTCCCCCAACAAATATTCTGTTGGGGGAACACATTATGTCTAAAAAATGGATTTAACCGCACTTGACAAAAAGAAATCAAACATGAGCTGGATGCAGCGTCCTGATACAGCAAAGCATTCCCACACCATAATACTCCCGCCTCCAAACTTTTCAGTTCATTTGAGGTTTTTTTTTCCTGGACTGCCATATTTGATTTATGTTCTCATGTCCAAATTATTCAGTTTTATACTTTATCTTCCTAGAGAATATTTCTGAATATGTCCTGGTCGTGCATACTGTCATACTGTTAAACCTTTGCCTGGCCGTCATGTTTTCGTGGTAAAGGATTCGCAGTCTTTCGTGTGCTCTTAATGATGTGCTTGGTGAATTGAAGCTTCCCGTCAGCTGCCAGCCCTGTGGAGCGTCGAGCAGCAGACATGTTGTTTCAGACATCCACAGAAATCTCAGACAAGAAAACCTGGCTTGTAAAATGTTTTCCACTGGTCACTATGGACAGCTTGGGATTTGCTCTGACTTCCCCCTTCTTTTTTTATCATGAGAGGCACTAAGACCGCACTGCGACTAAATAAATATTATTTTTTTCTTTTATGCAACACAGTGACCAACATTTCCCGCTTGACTCAGAATCACCGATATCTGCATTTTTATGCATTAACTTTTGCATAGATTTTTTTTAATGTAGTAGAAATATAAAAGGATATTAAGTTTTATTGGTAAGATTAGATTTAAAGATTGTGTAAAGTTATCTTTTTTATTGCTTTTATCTTCCTTTATGGTCAGTTTTACTTTAAGTTCTTCTGAATCTCAGAAACTGATGCTAGTCAGGAGAAATGAGATCTTTTATGATCTGTTATGAGTAAAGTTTAAAAATGCCCCCCCCCCCCCACTTGGAATATGATTTTTGTTCCTTCTCTCTTTTCTTGCATCCTTTTCTTTTCTCTTCTTTTCTTCTCCCCTGGCCTTATTACAGGGCCAAGCTGTGTAATTGAAATCCTACTGGTGTCAGAAAGGCTCACACGATCATGCTAAGATCAATGTAACATGACAGGAGGCTTTTTGGCCAGGTATTTATAGACTCCCCCATTATGGCCTCTCGCTTTCTCTCACGCGGATGATTCATTATGAGGACAAAATCAAGTTACTCAGAGTGCAAGTGTGTGTTTGAGGCATGTGTGTGTTCAAAGGGAGCAAAGGAGAAAAGTGGAAAATATAGTCGGTGCATTTTAATGCCGCGCCAAACCATATTCAGCGTCCGCTCAGGTGCATGTGTGTGTCGGTGTGGCCATCTATTACCGTTTTCCATTTCCCACTTTGTGCTTCCTCCGCTTAAAGAACCTACTTTCATTTTTTATTTTTTATTTATTTTTTTACCAGCACTAAGTCCTGTTTATACCTTCTCTAATGTGAAAGAAGGCAGAATCGGGTCCTCCAGAATCACACACCTCACTTAAAGAGGCGCTTTGCTTCATGTAGGTGCTGCTTCCAAGTGTCACTGAGGGAGAACATTTTAGGAAAAGGGGTCTGCTGGGAGAACAAGTATGAAGGAGTCCAGTCGGCTAAGCTCTATTTATAAACTACAGGGTTGCTGATTGGCTGCGGCATGCCTGCCCTTGTCTCCATTGGCTGAAAACACACGAAAGACTCTTGCCTAGATTTTACTCTCAAGCTCACTGTCAGACATGCACCTTTCCTCTGCACCAGTTTAGGCATGCATGTGTTCTAATTAGCATGATGCCAGCCCCCTGAGTTGTGACTTACAGTACAGACTAACAATATATTTATCCACCTCCATCTCTCTCTCTCTCTCACACACACACACACACGCACGCACACAAGCGGTAATGCGCTACAAGCTTGCTGAGAGGCATCCCCCTTTCCTACTTCCTCAACGCTCTTCCCTGTATCTCTTCTTCCCTTCATCATTCCCCATCACAACACACACGCTCCTCCCAATCTCCTTTTAAAATAAAAGACTTTTAAGACTTGCGGACTTTTTGGGGGGGGGGAGCCGAGGGGGTGGCTTGGGGGTTTTAGACGGTGTGTAGCTGTCAGTGTAAATGCACGCATACGTGGAAAGTGTCTCATTTTTGCGACACTTTCCAAGTATGTGTGAGCTCGTCAAGATGGGGTAAAGGCTTTAGGGTTTAGACGGATGAGGAAGAAGAGGGAGATGAAGCGGCGTGTGTGTGTGTGGGTGTGTGCGGGGGTGTGCGTGCGTGTGTGTGTGTGTGTGTGATGCGGGTGCCTTTAAGAGGCTGTGACGGTAGAGAAACAGCAGTGCTAGCACTGCTTAATTAATCAACATCAAAAGGCGTCATTAAAAATGAATGCAACCTGAAGCAACAGTTTGGCTAAAGTGAATTATTCAGCCATGGAGCGTACGACGCTGCCCAACATTCTATTAAGAACTAAAATCTTGATATTTTTCTTTTCTTTCTTTTCCGTGCCCCTGTTTAGTCTCTGTTTGCACCATCAAAGTTTGCTGCTTAGGATCAATGCGCGCATTGCCAGGGGAATATTAGGCAAAGCAACTCTGGGCCCACTTCTCGGGCTCTCCTTTTTGAGCACAGTGCTATTAGTCTCAGTGCTGACCACTGTTACGGGCCCTTAGTTCCAAATTAGGGCTCTATTTCTTTTTCCATTAATTGCATTCGAGGAAGTGGTTTCCGGTTAAATGGAAAAAGTCGCTGAAGTCGCTGAGATCTTTAGCCTAAGTGAAAATCCATTCGCTTTTCCATTATTTAACTGTAATTTAAGTATCTGATCCAATCACGGGGAATTAAAGTCACGATAATCAACATTTTAATCATGCATTAAGCAGTCGGTGCTGTCCATCGTGGGTCATCCGTGTTCTCTATTAGTTATTCAGAGTAGTCCTTATATACGATCAAATATTCATTATTTTTTTGCACAATCCAATTAATTTCCAACACATGTTACCCAAGTAAGACCCGAGGAAACCAAAGCTTCTTTTCTTGAACGACTACACAGAATCCATGTATTTTTAGACTTGAAACTTGGTGGAGGTAAAAAGTAACATCTCAGTGCAAAACTGTTTGTCCCCCTTTAGCTTTCATGCCACTGCCACAAACTTCAATAGTGTTGCGTGGTTCAGCAACAAAGTAGTCTTTGATTGTGTTACGAAAGGGAAAAGATTGAAAAGATTATCAACATTTTTTCAGACAAATAAAAATCTGAAAAGTGTGGTGTGCATTTGACCAACTCCATGACTCCGATAACCCTTAACGGTGCAAACGAGTTTCTTCAGAAACCAGTGACTGTCAATTACCTGCACAAATATTAGGTGTTCACACCTCATAGTTTAAAAGTGTGAAAAGACAAAAAGAAAAAAAACATATCCAAGAATACAGTTCCAGAATACTTTTGCAAAGATGTGTATGTGGTAAACCCACACTTCCAGCTCTAGCTGTTCATGCAGTGACAATCACACAGGAACGGCAAACTCATCCAGTGGGAGACTTCCTGATGAATTCCACGCTGTGGATCTTTTATGCCGGCCCATGTCGATGCAGGAGTGAAGTGAAGTGGGGCACCTGGATGTAGGATGCAAAGGAGAGGTAGATATAAGAACGTGGCAGCCAAGCCAGCAGGAGTGTGTCTGCATTTCTTTCATTTTGTAGCTTTTTCCATCAAAATGTAATAACTTTTTTAAAGCGTTAAGCCAATTAGTACTTCCCTGAAAATTAAGCTATTTCACATTCGATTCTAGCTTAATGCATTAAACTGTTTCGTCCTTCATCTTCCTGATTCGTCAGCGATATGTCCTTCAGAGAGACGTAACACTGAAGGACATCACTGTAGGCACCATGCATGAAGATTTGTTGTTTAGCTTCATTAACGCATTATTTTATTTTATAACTCAACAGTGTTTTAGGATAATTTAGAGCCATAATTCACTTATTTTTCATTTTTCTCAAACTGTAATGATCTGCTCGCAAATTCTCTCCTGCCCAGCTACCTGATTAGGTAATGCCATGCTCAAGGGCAATCGCTTTTGGAAATATTTGTCAAGAAAAAAGCAAAAGTATGGCCCGGTAGTCTGGGTCTGGGCCTACTGGGTCCACATGGATGTGAATGCGTGCGTGTGCGTGTGTTTGTGTTGGTTGTGTGTGTATTCTGCAACATTTTACTCAGCGGTTGACAATATGAGTTCACCTTGTCCCCAGAGTGACAAAATGGAAAACCATGCTGGGTAGATGTGTGTGTGGGTGCGTGTGTGTGTGTGTGTGTTCGTTCGTACACTACCCACATCAACGTTCAGGCAGCTGGAAGTGTACGTGCGCAGTGAAAAGGAAAGGCTAGAGGCTGGAGTGTCTTTCTTTCTTTTTCTCCCTTAGTGAGTGCCTATTTCTAGATCGGTTGGAGGGTCAAGGTTTGGCCACCGATGGAGAAAAGCTTTGCTCCCATTTAAAAGGGAAAAAAAGCCCCCGCTCTCTCGCTCTCTCTCCACAAAGAAAAGAAGTTTGAACATGAATCATCCTTTTAAAGACTTAACCCTCACTCTGCTGCAGATCTCCTTACACTGATCCTTTCCAAAAACCGATGAGGTGACCGCCACGTCTGGTAAAATGGCGGCTAAAATGCATCTCGGATCTGCAGTTGATGTAACTTTTAACCTGCACAGCTATTCACAGAAAAGTGATCCTTGTGGCAAGAAAACGATGCTCGATGTGCAGTAACAAAGACACAATGCTGTTAAACTCCATAAGGAAATTTTCTACTAAAGCCATTTCAATTGGAGAGCTTTAATTGGGTTTACAAAACGGTCTCACCTTGAAGGCGAAACTCGCATATGGACAGAAAAAGGATAATACAACAGGACAAGGATCCAAAGCACACCACCGAGCCTGCCTCAGAAAGGCAGAAACAAAAACAAATGGAATAAAGTTTTTAAACTGGCTTATTTAAAGTCTGTTCTTAAATCTGACTGAGATGCTTCTGCAGGCTGTTCATGCTCGAAACCCCTTTAACGGGTTGGAATATGAGAACTCTTTTTTTTTTTTTGAACTACCAGCACATTTTAAAATAAGACACGCGGAAACTTTCAGCTGTCACAGTTACTGCTCGGTTTATTGCGCAAGCACCCGAGTCAGGCAGAGACAAATGTGCAAATCGAACCGTTTTACTGATGCGCATGCGGACCTTGGACAATGCTGACTCGAAACCCGAAAGAGGACGGAAAGCCATTCGCCCGATGTATTTAATATTCACCATCGGCGTTCATCAATTCAAGGTCAGCCGGAAAGGTTTGGAAATTACTGCCGTGAGAACGCTGAATAAATCACAAACTAAGCAGAATTTGAGTGACAGCTACCACCAACTTCCCAACCTGGTGCCACGTGCAATGTGCAGCCTAATTGCCATCGTTACACAAGCTGGCATCACCTGGCGGATATTTAAAACGCGAATAAGTGTGGGTGGCATAAAATTGCCAGAAAAGTCCTGGAAATTACTAATGCAGCCCCCAAGGTGGTAAAATAGGCTGCTGTGTTTGGAGGGCTTTCATTAGGATGGATTTCCTGGCATTAGTCAGTGGCTTTATTTGGGGGGTGCAACTAAGGTGATAGTTGCTATTTCATAGCAGAACTGGGTGATTATAACATAATGATGAATTTTAATGGCGTATTCAGCCGCAGCCTCCTCTCCGACTTAGCTCGGCTCCCGGCAAATAAGATTGAGGGCCTATTTGATGGCGCAAATTCATAACTCGGTGAGGCATTTGCATTGACGGTGCTGTGATGGATGGACTCCAGACAGCTGTATGAAAAATATAACTGTGGGACATCTTTTCACAATTCGTCCCCTTATACTTTTAGCTTTGCTCTGCGAGGCTGTGAGGGGGGCAAAGCCCTCTGGACACAACAGTGACTTTTGAGATGGATGAAAGACTTTTACCATCACAACCACAGTTGCTCTGGGCTCAACGGAAATTATAACCAAGGTTGAATAATGTTTATGAATATTTTGGGTGTGTGTGTCTGCATGTGTGTACAGTGAGCGGAGGCTCTCTGTGACTTCTTGAAAGTGAAATATATATATATATATATAAATGAGACTGAAGCATAGAGAGTCGGAGTGAGAGTTGTTTTGGTCATGGTGCTTGAACACGCTGATTAATGCCCATAAAAACCGCAGCAGATGGGAAGAGAGAGAGTGAAAAGGCCGAGAAGGAAATTTGGGAAGAGGAGCCCAATGAAAACAGATCATGAGAGGAAAAGAGAAGCTGGGTAAATAGAGGCAGGAGGTGGAAAGGGACACGGTGAAGCTAGCTGATGACAGAAAGGAATTTTTTTAAAAAAACAAGACAATGAATTATTGGTTGTTGGAGTGGATCAGATTGGGCTGACCTTTAGACCTTGTGGTTATGAATAAATACGAGAACAACCCACAGACGGAGACCTGAGTCTGCAGCTTTGAATAGAGAAGCAAAAATAGAAACTTCAAGTTGGACTCGAGCTCACGTTCTGACGAGTGGAGAGTCAAGGTCAGGGATTTAAGTCTCATGAACAATCTTTATGTCGTGTAATCATGGAGTAGACTGGCGGCTAAGTCCAGTTCTCACAAGTTGGTTTCCTGAATGTTTTAGACGTTTCCCTGCTTTCAACAAAAGTGCTTCAACTGGATCTGGGATCTGTAGAAGTCGGATGATTAACCATTTGGTCGATTCATGTGGATTTGTCCACCCGTGTCATAAATGCCTAGTTGTCATGGTAACATGCACACGTTAGATATTCTGGTTTGGCTTTATTCAGCTTTAATACTTAAAAGGTAGGGAGGTGTACAGTATTAAATGCCTCTGATATTGTATAATTAGAGCATGAAATCGAGGAAACTTTGAGGCCTTCTTAAAAAAAAATCTGTACCCAGCATCTCTGCAGACAGTTTTTTTTTTTTTTTTTATTGCTACCTTACTCAAGCCTTTTTCCTGGGATTTAACTCAGGTGGTGTTCTTCTCCTCTTCATCAGTCTGCAAACTTGCTGTTAAAAACCTGCTGCCACGTTTGCACTGACGGAGAGCGCACAGGAGGAAACATACTTCATCTCTGTGTACCACAGGTTTTCTCCCGCATCCAGTCAGTCTTTTACTTTTGCTTCCTCGCCTGGTCTGTCCTTCTTCTACTTTCACACACTTGTTTTTATTCCTGCCTCATTTTGTTTCTGGGGTAGCCTACACTGGTTTTGTCTTTTTTCTCCTCTTTCACTCATTTAATCATGTTTTGATGGATTCAGCCATTTTATTTATGAACAATCCAGCAATAGAAATGACTTTAGGTTTCTTATGATATTAAAATGTAAATGATTGAAATAAAAGGAACCAGTCGTCATGGTGTACTGACTTTTTTCATCCGTACATCACATCACAGCAGTAACTAATTAATATAAGACGTCACTGTGAAAAAACAAAAAAAAGAAAGATTTTCAAACAATATTGGCACTATTTTGTATTCTCCAGATACGTATGCTTCCTTTGCAAAACTGTAGTAAGTGACTTTTACTTTTTTTTTTAAAGAGCTTAACTTACCTCTGATATCTAATTCTTATGATGTTAAACTGCAGTGATTACAAAGACACTTTGTTCTTCAAAATGAAAAGCTCTCTCTGTTCTTTTTCTTCAGAAATTCATTATTCTTTATTTTCTCACTATATGATGTCGTCCTTCTTATCACAGCCACTTAATGCAGATTGAGATCATGATTTAATAATCATCTTACAGATCCTTCACCTCAAGTAAAGAGAATAAAACAATCCAAACAGCGTTCATTACTGGCGAAGGGGTTGATCATTTGAGCGCAGAGTTCAGCAGGTTTTGAAGAACACCAAGTTCTTTGAAAATAAAAACAAATTCAGGAATTTCCTGCCTTTTACCTATTTCTACTTATTTTCTTTTGACATGAATCCATGTTTTGTTTCTACTTATGATGTCCCTGGAGTTTTCACGCCTGACTTGGACTTGTTCCCGAAAGTCTTTACTGTTGACAAAGGTTGAGGAGTTTACTTGAACATTACCCTTAAAGATTTCAGGCTTGACTCTGATTGGCCCTTGAAATACTTGAGACGTGAGGTTGAATCGGGTATGACCCCCAGAGGTACTGAGTCCTGACTTGGCTCTGGTAAAAATGACTTATAACCATCTCTGTTGCAGACCGTAAAGTTACCATCCTCAGTTTTGTTTACATTTATAGTTAAAGTAGGATACTGCAGAAAATAGGTTAATTAGACATTTAAATCCTATTACGATCTGGTTAAGTTAATCTACTAATGCAGCTTACTTATGTAGCCTTTTAGCCGATACAATGCGAAGCTTTATTAAATCTTCCTACTTTGAGACACTTCCTCACCATCATAATCTCTGTCTTCATTGCAGCTCCCCCGTCATTTTCAAGCAACGTTTCCGATCTGTCATTGTGCAAAAACCTGTCGCAATGAACTCCAAAAGCCTTTTTTTTCTTTTTTCTTTGTTTTTTTTTTTTTTTGCTTCACACAAACAAGTGTAGGTTTTCCCTCTAAAAATGCGACGTGACAAAAGCACTTTGGAGGATTTTCCAGAGCAAATGAAGTCCGATGTGATGAATTGCAAATGAAAACTAATGTGCTGTACTGGGGAATTCAAACGACTTTGAACAGACTTAAAAGACTGACACCCTCTGTTTCTTTACGCCAATGCGTCACGAGTGAGTCATACGTTAAAACTTATCAAAGGATTGCAACTCACGAGGATTCAGCTCGGTTTTTTGGAACTTTACAAAACAAATGTAAAGTTCCCTGTTGAACTCACAGCTCAGACAGAAGCCAGATTCACATGGTTGCCAAGGTGAGCATTTGGTCTCAAATGAGTTGTTACCTTGAAAGTAGCAAAGGTGACATCAGCTGCACGGTCCCAAAGAGTTCAAAAAGTTTCCCCATTCAAAGGATGCCGTGTGCTGCGCCTTTCGTCAAGCTGACTTCCACCAGGTCCTGACAAAGGGAATGGATTTGATGTCCACACACTGAAACTGGTTCCATTTCACACACAAAAAAAAAAGAATCTACTTTTCCGTGGAAGGCATTTCTTCATTCCACAGTCAGCAATCAGCTCAGAGTATAAAGGTTAATGTGACTCACTCTGCTTTAACGTCAGCTTAAGCAAACATTGCTTCTTAAATTCATTATTAAGGTGTATTTTTTATGTTTTGGCTTCTCCCTGTCAACGTTTTAGTCATCCGTGTGTGCATATGTGTGAGCAACCTCAAAAATATATTTACAAAAAACTCTAAATCAGAAATGTATAACATGATCTTACAGATGTATTGAAAAGTAAGAATACCCCAAACCGATGCTAAAATAACACAGAAATTATTACTGCACTATTAGTGTTATCTATGGCATTTAATTTTCTTAATGTTGGCTCTGATACACAGAATTTTCTTAATTTTAGCATCAGGTTGAGATTTAACCTGAGGCTAAATCTCAAATTTCAGGTTTCAAAAGCTTTATATTGCACATGCTTTTTGGGGTTCTGCTCTTTAAAAATAAACGCAGGCTTAATAAAATGATAGCAGAAGGTTAATTAGTTGCTACTATCTTCTCAGATAGTGAGCCTGCAGTTTGTTCCTTAGCAGATTTGCCACTTGCTGTTTTCCAGCTGTAGTTGTAAAAGGACATTATCTTAGAAAGAGACTTTCTTCTTCTTACCGGGGCCTGAGAAAAGATTCACTTTCATCGGGAAGCTGGTTTTCTGAGTAATCGAGACCAGTTGGCCAAACTGTTGTGTTAAAACTCACATTCGTTTATTTTAATATCACACATCGCAAAATGAAGGCACCATATTTAGCCATTGTTTTTTTATTTTGCTGAATCTATAAGCACCATTCCCAACTTAGGTCTTACACACTGTCAATCTCAATTTGGTCAGATAGGATTAGAATAAACTAACTCTGGTAGTGATCAGATCGGAGGCCACAAAAACACAGTACTGTAACTAAACTGAGCACAAAATAGTTTTCGTTTTGTGTGGGGTTTTTTGTTTTGTTGCTGGGGTTAAGTCTTGATTGATTCTCTAAACCAGGGATGTCAAAGTCAAACACACAGAGGGCCAAAAAACCAGATTTGCTACAAGATGAGGGCCGGACTGGTTCGTTTATTAAAACATATTGAAATGATTGCACATAGCCTATTGAACCAAGACCTAATACAGTGTATATTATTTAATAATTAAAAGACTAAAGCAATATTTTCTTATGGACCGGTCAGTAATTTCAAGTGAAACCATTTTTCAACAGGCAAACAGACAAAAACAAACTTCCTTCAAAGAAAAATAGCATGTTATGTACATTAAAAGAATAAAGCAATATTTTGTTATGACTCTGTCAGTAACCTCAAGGGAAAACATTCTCAACAGGCAAACAGAAAAAAAAAATATTGTTTAGAAAACCAAAATATGTTTCTTAATATCAAGATAAATACAAAAATAAACTGAAATACATTATTGTGCTGCTCTATGATGTCCATATTCTTGTCTTTGTGCGTTTCTGAGAAGTTTGATCGTGGCAGATTACATTCTTTCATTACAGCCAAACTTTCTCCACACAGAAAACATACAGGCAGTGATGGCATAGTCATTAGGTAAAAGTTAAAAGGTAACTTTAATCAGATTACTGATTACTCCTTGAAAAAGTAACTTAGATTACTGATTACTTGATTTGGAATGTAACTAAGTTACATTAAAAGTAATTTTGTTACTTTCAGCAATTGCTGACAACACTCTGCCGCCTGTGAAAATGACATTGATCTTTGCCAATATTTAATTGCAAGTTATTTTATAATGATTACATCAATAATGTGTCTCCAGTTATATGGTTGAACTGAAGTGGAAATTGTTTAATGGTTACAACAGTACAAAAAAAATGTTAGTAATTTGTGCGTGTTTCTATTGTCTGGAAAACTATAAATAGGATTTTAGACCCCCTGCCCACACACACACACACACACACCGCCCCAGCCTCCAGATTGTGCGTTACGGCCCTGGGTTTGGCGTCACAGCGCACAGATCTCCTCCTGCCGCTCTACAGATGTCCCGCTGCACATATGAGTGCCACTTATCTTAATATTAATAATTATAATGACGTTTCGTCGGGACTCGTTC
>CAEGAD010014750.1:0-12901 GCA_903067055.1 Poeciliopsis paucimaculata
TATATAACTTGTTTTACCAAAAAATTGATCAGAAGTGCTGTGAAAATGTCCAGATCCGCCTCTCTGGCTGCAATGCGTGCTCCCGACACAGGGGGAACAGATTTTCACAAGACCTCAACAGATTGAATAGCTTGTTTGTAGGAAATCATTCAACTTTATGGCTTTATGGCCCGTGCTTTTCAGGAGTTTTACAGTAGCTTTCAGTTTCATAATGACTGGTGACCATAAAGCTCATGTGATCTTGTTTCCTGTAATTCAGTAACCTGTCATGCAGGGACAAACAGCTACGATGCCTGAAGCAGTTTGAACAGTGACACGGTTTAGTCCAGAGGCACAGACACGCAGTAAATTTCCAGTGATTCTCTCACGATGCATTTCCTGCACTAGGCAAATTCACATGGCCAATCAGGAGCAGTCCTGCATATCCCATCTTAGCCAAGAGATCTGAGTCAACCGCTTTCTGAAGAAGAAGAAAATTACATCTAAAATTATGACACACAACTGTGCAGTCTGTCAGAGGTCTCACACACATGCGCAATGTTTTGTGGGAATTTTCCAACATGGGAGTTTCTCTGATATCTACTTCTATTCTATTTAGTTTTTGCCTTTTCCTTTTCTCACCAAAATAAGTCGCATCATCACATGATCTGAAACATTTGTAAGAAAGTTAGTTTTAAATGTAACTCAAAATCTTTTTTGGTGTGGATTATTACTTTAATTTCACTGAGATTGTTCTAAATAAAGCTCTAAAAAATCTTGATAAAGCCTGTTTAGTGGTATGAGGTAGATTAAAAGGGGGTTGAAAAAAGCAAAACATTGCGTATTGTATTATATTACATTACATTTCATTATATTGTATTGTTTCAGTTGAAAGGGGAACTTGAATGTTTGCATCTGTGAACAAATTTAAAATTGTCCTCAACATAAGTTAGAAGCAAATGGAAAACAATAGTTAAACATAATAGGAATTGCCAATAATAAAATAAGTACTGACTAAAACGCAAATGGCAAAACTTTTAGTGTTATTTTTCAAAAGTCCTAAAAGAAGTCGCATGAGAAAGCCTTGGGTAAAATTCCAGTCTGATTCTGCCCTCCCTCTGTCCCGCCCCCTTCCTCTTTTCATTCATTCACTGAGTGGATGTTTTTGTTTTCCAAACCACATGTGCGCTTCACTTTAAAGCAGGTCAGATCACTCCCACTTTATCATAACCAAACCAAACACAGACGAGAGAGCACAGTTCCCGTGTCGATGAACGAAAGATTACTTCTGCGCCAAGATGAGAGAGGACCACAATAAGAAGACTGGTAAGATTTCTACTACTTGTCTTCATTTTATATTTGAGTTAAAAATGCCTCTTCCAGGTTTTAAAAAAATATTTAAAGATGTAAAATGCTCTTTGTTTATGAAAGTAGGAAAAAAAACTAAAATTACAAGTCAGAAAAATATGTTTTATAAAAAAAATTTTTAAAAAATCCTGCAACTTAAACTCTTAAAGTTACAGAAAAGTAAGAATGGCAGGGAAACTGAGCAGAAGCAACATAAGTTAAAACACATGATAAGAGAGTCATTAAGACTCATGATAAGAGAGGAAGACTTCAAACAAGTCTTTCTAATGACTCCTAATGTATTGCAACTCCAATACTTTGCATCTGAGTTGCATTATTACTCCAATGCAACTCCTGGAGTAATAAACCATGTATAGTAGAAAACATGATGTCAGATAGGAATGTTTTTTGACCGATAAGCAGTGCCTTGTAATATACACCGGGGGATTTGTGGATGACTCACTGTAAGATCTGGAGGCATTGTAAAAGACGCCGCTAATGTTTCTAAGAACTGAAGGGAGAGCCTAACCTGACTTCAACTATAAGACATGTCCTGACATGCATGGACTCCAGCAGGTTACTCTGCACACCAGCACTATCCATGTTTTCAAAGCAAAAGTGTGCAATCCAACCGCTGTTTCCTTTGGTGGTAATGTGATAAGAAAATGAAAGTCAACAAAAACACTTGAGTCATGTCGGAATGTTCCGAGAATCCTGTCAGAGAGAAAATAGTTGAAACGCAGATTAACCCATTTTATTTTGTTTGCGGATCACCTCTAGGTAGATTTACTCAGTTTCTTGTTCTTTGCTGGCAAAGTCTTAAGCAATAGTCAGGCCTGCAACAACAACAAAAATAGAAAATGGGAATGTGAAGTAAATGGGATTGTTCTGATTTGGACTTCTGGTTTACGAAAATCAGTTGTCACTGTAAATCAAGTCATTTTCTTGCACTTACTTTAAACTAAGAGCAATTATGAAGTGGGAAGACTGCCAAACCCTTCTTCTCAAAGTGTAACCTTGCATGACAACTATTGTATAACATATTTACAAATGTATCTGCAGTTAAACTAGTTAAACTGTCGACTATCCCTGCTGCAACCTGTCAATCCATCAGCATCTGGAGACATTTATGTTGACGCTTTTACTCTCTACCCGTCAGGATGTTGTGTTAAACTACATGTCCTGGTCATGTTTTTGTGTAAATGTCATAAACATGACCTGTTGTTGTGGTTGTAAAGTTTTAATGGTGATTTTCTTCCCCCCGCAGATCCAAAGATGGCCCACAAATGCGGCTCTTCCTGCCTCGGCCCCCTGACCTTCCATCCCAGGGCTGTGGGAGACAAGATCCGTCTGAGCGAGGGCGGTCGACGTGCCCAGAGAGATGAAGACACTTTCAAAGGTGGTGTTGTTTTCACCAGCCGCCCTGTGAGGACCTACGAGAAGATCCGGGTGCTGGTGGAGAAGCACGTGCCACACTGGCAAGGAGCCCTGCGCGTGGGCTTCACCAATGTTCCTCCATTATCCAGATCTTTGCCTCTGCCCTCGTTTTCTATGCCTGACCTCATCCAAACCTCCGGTCACTGGGCCGTCCCTGTCCGCGAGTCCTACTGTAAGGAAACGTCGGTGCTGGAATTCTGGGTCACATATGACGGCAACATATGTGTGAAATTTAAAAACTCCAGGAAGAAGAAAAGGCTAGGCGCAGATGTGGACATCAGAAAGCCTCTCTGGGCCATGATTGATGTCTACGGCCAGACGTGCTCTATCTTCCTTCTAGGTAATTTTAACACACCCACATTTTGTTTGACTAGCAGCCTGATCTTCTTGTTCTTAGCAACAGCTTTTGCATACACTAAAAATAGCAATAATTCTCTGAATTATTCCCTCCTGCAGGCTCAAAGACAAAGGATTTTCTTTCCAAGAAAACATCTTGCCCTGGACCTGAGCCTCCCATCAGACGGCCCTCCAGTATCAATCTTGAAAATACAATGCTGAGTGAAAACTCTGATGACAGGATGTCCTGTCTGAACATGGAAATCCCAGCAGGTATATTTTCTGCCAATGTCATTTGATTTTTATCTTTTACCCATTAAAGTGAACGACAGAGTCACCCAGATGTCTCATTATTGTATTTTTTCTCTCTCTTCTGCTCACAGATGACCACTGCGTGGTGTGCATGGTGCGGCAGGCGGCCGTCGCGCTGCCCTGTGCTCATCGCTGCCTCTGCAATCACTGCATCCCCAAAGTCTTGGTGCAGTTTGGCACCTGTCCGCTCTGTCGACTGGAGATCATCACTCCACCAGTGATGCAGACGTGACCCTGTGGAGCTGGGTGATCGCTGAACCTGCTGCAGAAAGCATCAAATGCAAACTACTGACAGATTGTAACACTACAGACAGCAACCACTGAATGTGTCCTGGTACAGAAGCCAATAATTGGGGGATTTCTGAAGGAAAAAAAAAATCCCTTGAGTGAAGTAAAACCAGAATTTTAAAATGAATAAACTTGAAACTCGTACAAGAGTGGTTTTGAGATGCTACTAGTGTGAAGACACTTGTTTATTGTTGCTGTGATGATGGATGATTAATGATTGTTTTTAAAAAAGAAATGAACAATCTAAATGTATTTTTCTTTTGTTATTTGAAAAGTCTTATTTAGACTCAGGATGTCATTTATGTGGTAAATATATTATTTACTTTGTAAGTATTCTTCAGGGACAAAATGTATATAATATAGAAAGTTTTTTTGTATTGTCATTGTTGCAAACTGTGGACATGAAAATAAACCACAACACATTCCACAAATTTATACGATGGGATTCCTTCTTCAATTAAATGTCTGACTACAGTAAACATTTAAACCTATTTGATTTCCATAAAGTCCTTCAAATATTAAAGAAAACCTGCATCAAGATGAAGTTTGATATGGAAGAGGTGACAGCAGATTTTAACACAAGAACTCGTTGCAGAAATGATTGTCATGTGACATAATGTGGGCTGAAGGAGCCAAAACGGATAATTAAAGTTTATTTATAAAGCGCTTCTCGCAGACATAAAATCACAAGGCACTGTACAACAGAAATCAACCTGAAAACCACACAAATTATAAACGCAACATAAGAAACACAGTGAAATCAAGAGATAAAAGCCTGGGAAAATAAAAATGTGTCAACACTCAACACACAACAGCAGAGAACAAGAAAGAGCTTAAGAAGACTAGGCATAGACACCAGAAAAATGTACAGAAATGTGTTTCTAACAGAGTTGATGTTTGTCCGAAAAACGTGTTAACGACTATAATGGCGAGACTGAACTTTGACATAAAATATCTAGCAAGAATAGCGAGAATAATAGTGATAAGAGCATTAAAACAGAGATAGTCCACAATAAAACACTTAAGGTAATGAATTAAAGTGATAAAAACAAATAAATCAACGAAACCTAAATTTATTTCAGCAGCTGCAATAAGCATAACAAGATGAATAGGTATAGAAAAAAGACAAGAAAATCTTAACGGAAAATCAGCTAAATACACAAAAGATAATTAAAGAAAAATGAAGATTATGTGTTAGACTTTTCTGTAATAGTGTAATCACAGCGAAGGTCTTTTGAAAGACTAAAGAATTATGCTCTATGAAGTTTGTGCAGATTATATTTCATTCTTAAGTCAGATTGGAAAATAAAAATATAGATTACAGTATTTTTTTATTTTATTTTATGTATTTAAAAGAGTGGTTAAAAAAAAAAAAATGAGGTTGAGGTTTTATTGTCTTGGACCAAACATATGGGTTTAGCAAAGTCCCTGCTCTGTGTTTGTCCTGATTGAGAGCAGGCTGCATCGATCGAACAGTTTCATTCTGACTTATTTATGGCCATGTTTTTCATATTTGATACAATATAAAACTTGTGTTATCATTCCTGAAAAGTCAACGATTAACAAGGCGGGTTTAAATAAACTGAAAACACACACGAGGCATTGGAGAATGTCACAAAGATGCTGCTGATGCTACAGAAAATGAGCTTTATCAGCACCCAAAGGTGTCAGCAAGAATTGCATTTAATCCATTTAATCCAGAGTTTAATAATTCATTAACGATTGACTGATTACAGATTCACCATTCTAAGAAAGAAGCTGAATTCACTTTCTGTTTGACACTCCTTGTTGACAAATTCGATGTTTATTACACAGGCAGCTGTAAGGAAGTGTTTGTGATTCTTTCACTGGTGGGTGTTTAAGTGTTTATTTTGTTATGGTTTGTTTCCATCTTCTCATGTTGAATGGAGGTTTCACAAAATGAACAATCGTGCATAATTACTTTGCATGGATATTTCCCACAATGAAGTGGAGCTCTGAGAGCTGAATGAGGCAAAAAAAAAAAAAAAAAAAAGAAAGGATAGCAACAGAGCACTGTTATTTAAATATGAGAAGAAGATTGTTAGTGTGACCACCTTTCACACCATTAGTTTTGATAACTTTTTTGGCCAATTCCTTGTTTACTCCTTTCTGCTTTTGTTCACTTTTACAAAGAACAAACTGAAGATTTTGTACGCCTATTAGTACAAAAAATTAAGTTTTAATGTCCACTCAAGAAGAGAAAGTGTTTAGTCTTTCAAATGTGTTTGTGGCGAACAATTTCACAATTTTCACAAAAATATTATAAAGAATATATCTGGCCACATATTCGACATCTTCTAAACTGTTCAGAGTACTGGATATATTTTTCCTGCCGTTTCTTTTTACGTGCTCCTTTTTACATACTCTCTCTGATCCTTCACGTCTTCGGACATTTCCTACTGAGTGTTGCTGAACGGTTTATTTTGGTAGTGATCTTCAAAAAACAACCAAGACAAAGTCCACTTCACACACAAAAGGAAATTAGTCATGAAGACTCTGAGTTTTTCTCTTTCTTTCTGTGACTGTTATAAGTTCATCACCATGTCATATTATTTATATATTCATTTACACATTCATGTTTATATGAACCCCATCAGTTACTTCAACACCTGGGTTGGCTAGCTGTTTCTTGGAATGTGTTTATTTTTTGGTTTACGGGAAAGAGTAGGGGCTTTCTTCCATAGATAATTCTCAGCCAGGGCAATAAACTCATCATCTTTTTAAATATGATCAGGGTCACGGAAGTTATGTCATCCAGCAATCTGTGATTGGATGAGCGTGGAAATGGTTCTCACTGTCTGAAATTAAGTCAGACCAAATTTCACTTGTCTTAGATTACCTAGAAAAACCAACAATATTTCTATTTTCTAAACATAAAACTGTTTGGTGTTTTTATGTCCATTTTTGTGTGGGAAATGTTTATGTGGGGTTTTTTTTTAGTTTTAATTCCTGATGCACATGAACGTAACCATGCAGGGCACAGGTGGCAATGAGTCTGCGTATGATGTTAAACTGACAGCCTGAGAAAAAAATTAAAAAATACAATCACCTGTTTTTCAAAATTTTTCCCAGGACAAATTGCATCATTTGTTCATATTCAGAGCAATATGAACAAAATATTTCGTACAGTATATTGGAGTCAAAGTTTGTTAAATTTATTATTAATTAATTAATCATTAATATTAATGATTTAATCATGGGTCCTATGAAATAAAATTTGGTTATGGGCCATTATGCAGATAAATTCGCCTTGTTCTCTCTTGTTTCTAGAACTGACAGAAACCAAATTGTAGATTTATTAGCAGAGAGAATACATATATTTTACATATCCAAACATCAGCATCTCAGCTTTAAGCCACATTTTATGCAATCCAGTAATAACTATTCACCAACTGCTCCAACCAGACCCAAAGAAGGTTTTGCGTCTTTATTATTTGCTATATTAAATATACATCATATCTCATCTGCTATGTGTAAGTCAGCAGGACAAAAGGTTTTGCCAACCAGCTGTGGAGTCAGAATCGCATACTTGAAAAATGCAAAGTTTGTACTGTCAAGGAGTCATTTGCTTTACACAGCAGTTGCTTATTCTGTTTTTGAAATGTTTAATAACATTTTGATTTCTACAATCTAATGTTGTTGAGGTTTGTAGCACTTGACAAAATCACCCGACAAAAGGCAACTATGTGGTAATTCTTCTCAGAAAGTATTACTGAGTTGAAGGTAAGCATTCAGCAAATACAGGCTGATTCCATAAATTAGAATAGAAATTAGACATTAGAATAGAAAAGCTCCTTTGTCAGCAGTTCCATCACCAAGTGAAAGACATTATATAGATTTAGTAGATTACGTATGTTTTAACATATTTATATTTCGTAGTATGTTTAATACCTGCTAAAAGATTATTTTCGAAAGGTGCTAATAATCTGACAAGCCTGGTCAGGACATATGTCCTAATTTATTGAATAAGACTGTCTGGCATTCACATGTAAGTTTTGGCTTTATTCTGAGCACTAGAAATGAAAAGCCCTTCCAGTAACTGTGGGTGCATCATCATCCCCCATGCCCCGCTGCTCTTCATCCCCACCAACTTGCAACACAAAGTTACACCCTTGACATGCATTTATTCAGTTTTAGGAATAATTGTCTTTTAAGCTGTGTGATTTGGGTGAAACTTCCCAGGTTTCTTTCCTCAAGTCAACAATAGTTTTTGTGGAGTTCTGACTCATTCGTCCTGACAGAACTGGTCTACCTGACTCAGTTGCACACGCCTTTTCAGATCTACCCACAACTTTTCAACATGATTGAGATCAAAGCATTTAGACGGTCACGCCAAGACAATGACATTGTTGTCCTTAAGCCACTTTATAACCACTTTGGTTGTATGCTTAGCACCATTGTCAGTTTGGAAGAAAGTTTGGAGGTCTTTGTGCCTGCGTGCAATTGCAAGCTGCAAACTGGCTTTTTATGTTTGTTTTGAAATAAAAGTTTTTTTTCTTGATGAAAGGCTTCCAGCCCATTTCGTTATAGGAAACGTTTCACTGTGGATAATGACACTGTCTTATCAACGTCAGCCAGCATCTTTACAAGGTCTTTGGCTTTTGTTCTGGTTTCAATCTGCACCTTTTGGGCCAGAACACGTCCAGAAAACCCGTCTCCTTGCTAAACTTAATTTATTCCGACACATTTTTTGTCACAGATTTGTCATAAAGCCTAATCTCTAGCGACATCTATCGTCCTGAAAAAATGACTGTGATTTATGCAATTAACTTAGAAACCACTGAGGGGCAGTGTGGTGCCACTTAAGATCTGAATGTCCATCGCAAAACTCTGAAGCTAAATTAAATAATTTTTTAAGTAAATTTTTCCTAGAATGCATTTAGTTTCCATGTTTTTTAGTAACTGATGACTGCAGCAGAGATTTCTTTCTGGTGTTTGAAAAATCTTTCAAAGCAATGGCTTGTGTAATTCAAGACCACTCATAGAAACTCCCCTGCTGTCTATAGTTTTAGTCTAACATCTAACTAACATGGTAATTTATAAAATTTTCACACTGTAGGCATTTATTGCGTTCGTGAACCTTCTCCTACTCACACTAGGAGTGTTACTGGAGGTGTGTATGCACTCGGGAGCTGATGTGACCTTTGGTCTCTGATCACAACGTTGCTTGTTAAAAATTTACATTGGATTGCAGAGTGGAGCTGAATCAAGAAGGAATCCTCTAACCGGGAATTCACAGAAAAGCTATGTAGACATTTTGCTGTTATATTAAAATTTTACTGGATTACACAGTTTTGAAGTAGCCCTTCTTCTACAACATTGACTCAGCTGTCGTGGTTTCCTTTCATAGACAAGGTAAGTAAGAACCTGTACCAGAGAGCAAGCTCTGGAAATACTGAAACGGCTTTTATAGAGCTTCTAAGGGAAAGGACAGGAGGACAGATTATCGGTTCCACTGAGCCATCTGACTCTTCTAGATCCATGGAGCTCAAACTGAGGTACAAGTGTGACTACTTTCACTCTGGCAGCCTTGAGAGCTACTGAGGAGAAATTTTGCTGTTACCACTTACGATGTAAACAGAGTGAATTTTCCACTGTAAGCTGAACCATGACGTAAATGCTAAAAAGCAAAAAGATTCATTTTTCAAGCATACTGACCTTTGGAATGGTGCAAGGGCAGAGTAAAACATTTTAATCACTGGGAGTGGACGACCGTGAACCAGGACACAGAAACAAGAATTTGGATCTGGAAATGATGACTTTCCATCATTTCCAGACGAAAGTGCAAAAGAAGGAGGTCCTATAAAAGTATTTAATATGGGAATTAGATGTCATACTCTGGTCAAACATAGCGCCGACATTCTTTACTTTCCTGAGAGGGTCCAGAGAGCATGCTAAGCAATTAATGTTAATTAATTAGTGCTAATTAATGCTGATAGTTGTTAATGTTGCCCCAAATCATGCTTTTTTCCCTGTAACTAAAAGAAAATGTTTCATCATGGAGATATTAAATATGTTGCTGCTATATTAGACTTTGAGATCTGAATTGGAGATAAAGGAAATATTTTTTCAGAGTTCAGAGTTTTGACAAAATTTCACAACGTGGTGAATAGAAACATGTAGTTTGTTCATTTTTTATATAATGAACAACAAAATGGAAACGCTAAATGTAAATAGGTTGTTTCAGCATCAAAAGAAGCTCCAATGACCTGACAATGTCCCGACCTAAAGACAACTGGGAATCTGTTAAAAATAACATTCAGACACCATTTTGAAAAGGAAAAGATGCATATTCTTATAGTTCCCCCAAGAGGCTTGCAGCTGTAATTCCACTGAAAGGTGGTGCAAAAAATTATTGCTCAGATGGCTATTTACAAAAACATGCCCCTGTTTTGTGTGTCCTGCCGTAGAGCTACATGCGAGAGACGGGAGAGCCAGAAGATGACGGAAGAGGATAACAGTAAGAGACTGGGTATGATAACTACATCGTATCTTGATGGGAAATTTGTTACAGATGTTAATTTCAGTACAATGAGAGAAAAACCTGAAACTAAAAACAAAATCAAATATCAAGTGTCGTTTTTAAAGCATTTGTATTTTAAAAAAAATTTTTGCAATAAAAATGCCCTTAAATTTTTTTTTTTTTTTTAAAGGCAGCAAAGTAGCATATTTTTTTGATGTGTTTGCTAATATAATGCTTCATTAATATGCAAATTATGCTCAATTTTGTCAAGGTATTCTTTTTTTCACAGCCAGAAAACCCAGTTCTTTAAATATATATTGGCGGCTTACTAAGAAATATTTATGAATTCGGCTCCTATTAAATGTTTTATGAAAAAATTTTTCATACAATCGGGACTTAAATAATGGCAAAATAACTGTTATAATCAAAGTTGATGAAAGCATAGAAAAAAATCATTCCAAAATTAACAAAAATAACGTCAGAGATCATTAATCTCTTGACTGAAGTATCAAACTTGATGAAGAACTCTATAAAAGAAATGTAATCGCCCAGAATTTTAAAAAAAGAATCCCAATATGTTTGTGGTGGAGATGATCTCATGGTGTAACTTCCTTGAAGGTGTAAAGGTGCTTTACTTCCCCTGCAGATCCAAAGAAGACCCACAGTTGCGACCTGCAATGCCTCGGCCCCTTGACCTTCCATCCTAAGACTGTGGGACACAAGATCCGTCTGAGCGAGGGCGGTCGACGTGCCCAGAGAGATGAAGACACTTTCAAAGATGGTGTTGTTTTCACCAGCCGCCCTGTGAGGACCTACGAGAGGATCCGGGTGCTGGTGGAGAAGCGCGTGCCACACTGGCAAGGAGCCCTGCGCGTGGGCTTCACCAGCGTTCCTCCATTATCCAGATCCTTGCCTCTTCCTCCCATTGCTGTGCCCAACCTCACACAAACCTCGGGCCACTGGGCTGCTCCCGTGCATGAGTCCTGCTGTCAGGAAGGTTCAGTGCTGGAATTCTGGGTCTCTGATGATGGCAACATATATTATAAGAACAGCAATGGCAATAAGCAAAAGCTACAGGAAGAAGTGGACGTCAGAAATCCTCTCTGGGCCATGATTGATGTCTACGGTCAGACGTGCTCCATCTTCCTCCTAGGTAACTGTAACACACCCACGTTTTGTTTGACTAGCAGCCTGATCTTCTTGTTCTTTGCTGACAAAGCCTTTAGTGTATGCTAAAAATATCTGATTGATTCTCTGCCGCAGGCTCAGAGAAAAAGGATCTGCTTTTCAAAAGAACATCTTGTCCTGCACTTGAACCTCTCATCAGACGGCCCTCAGGTCTCAAACCTAATTCTACGAGACGGAGGGAAAAATCTGATGACTGTATCTCCTGCCGAAGCATGGAAATCCAAGCAGGTTTTGAATTTTATTTTGCTCATGAAAGGTAAGGATGGAGAAATTCTGACATGTTGGTAACTTTAACGTCTCTCCTCTGTTGGCAGACGAGCGCTGTGTGGTGTGTATGACGCGAGAGGCTGACATCACGTTGCCCTGTGGCCACCGCTGCCTCTGCCTCCGCTGCACCTCCAGAGTCCTGGTGCAGTTTGGCACCTGTCCACTGTGTCGAGTGAAGATTGACACTGGAGCGACGTTTGAAGGCAGCGTGATCTCCAACACTGGACACAGCTAGCATCAAACTGAAACTGCTAAGACTGCATTTTGACTGCAACCAAGAAAACATCACGAACTGCACCTTTTGACTGCGGAGCAGCCAAGTTCAAGAGAATGTATGAAGATGCAAAAAAAACAAAACATTCAGAAAGCTTTTTTATAAATAATATTTAAACATGGACATTACACAAGATGGAAAATTCTGAGATGCTGATGTTTTTTTATTGTGTATTAATTTTAAATTGAGAATTTTTTTTTTATGTTGCATTTAAAAATAAAAACAACATGAAACGGGTGTTGATTTCCTGATGAGAAGTCTTAAAAGGCCAGTAAGCCTCCATCTACAACACTGAAGTAGTGGATCTGCAACTTGCTGATAACCATATTCCATTATTCCTCTGTACATTAGTACATTGAACACGCAAACAAGAAAACTTAATACATAATGCTCAAGTCAACATTAACAAACAAAATTAATTTATTATTAATTTTATTTTAAAATGAAAATAGCCAATCCTTCCAGCCTAAATATATCAAAAGTTGAGTGAAACTGCAGGAACCATGGTAACATGAATTTTATAAATACTATATAAATAAACTGGGTTGAGTTAAATTATTAAGCTATTGAATCCAAGGTGCACCATTATGGATATTAGCACTTCTAGTTTGTCCGGACTGCTGGTTTACTGTATATCTGAATCTTTTTTTTTTAATCTATGGCAAAATGATAAAAGGCCAGTACTTATGTAGAGTTTTACTTAGCCCAGAGGACCGCAAAGTGCTTCACAGTACATTCAGTCACTCACTCATCAGTTCTAAAAGCCTCTGGCACTGCAATTCATTTTGGAACCACTGAGAGGCAGTGTGAGCATGTCCTTACAAGACTCAGCAGTTGTGATATTTTTGGCAAATTGCATTGTTTCCATGTTTTTTTTTTTTTTTTTTTTTTTTTTTTATAAAATGCTGGTTTTTACAGATATAGCAAACAGTAAATTTTTACCCCCCAGAATTTATGATTTAAATTTTAGTTTTTTTCAGCTTTTTTAG
>CAEGAD010014752.1:0-21748 GCA_903067055.1 Poeciliopsis paucimaculata
TGTAATTATAAGGCTTAAGTGCAGCAGTGTAGTGGGATTTCAGAGTTGGGTTGGGAGGAACTGCTGGCCCTGGGTCAATGGCTACACTTTGGAAAGAGAGACTATCCTTGAGACAATAGTAACCTTCCTCCTCTGGGACTCACAGCTTGCGGGGAGTAGCCTGATTGCAGAGCCAAGTGAATTCAGAAAACAGAGGGTGATCAGGGTCCTGATCCTGATCATCCTCACCTCGTCCAAGAAATCTGCAGTGATTTTAGAAGACACTTTAACAAGACTTTGTAGGCTATTTCTGTTTTGCACAGAGATGGAATGAAACCAGCTAATGCAGGATAATGCTCTCTGCAAATGAGCAATAGAATGTGGATATAATTTGCTTGTTGTCATTAAATTGGTTCTACTTCTGCAGAAGTTGTTGACATTTTTAACAATCTTTGTGGTATTGGTTGTCAAACAAGGTACCCAGGTACTTGTGCTTTGTAATCTTGTAATCTAATATTTCCAGAGGGCCATCATCTGGAAATATGATGGAATATGTGTTATTTTACTCAGCCAGAGGTTTCTGATTGTTGGAAAAAGTCACAATCTTTGTTCTTTTGAACATTTAACTCCAAACTATTGATGTGAATGATGATGTAAATTATGTTGCTGTTTTTTTAAATGATGACATTCATAAAACTGCTACTGTTGCCTGTGAGCATGAAGAAAATTTTCCTCAGATCACAACAGAGACCAACAGACTCCTGGTACGTTCTTCATGTGCAGAAACCAAAAAGCCTATGGGCTCATCAAAGCTTGAACTTGTGGGGGACTAAGAAAAGACAATGTGGAGCTAAATGTTGCTTTATGGACACAAATAGAGTTAAATTTAATGAAAAACTGTTAAAAAAAAAAAAAAAGGAAGAAATTTTGTTTTGCTATATGTATTGTTTAAAAAGACAAAAGTGGTTTAGTGCTTTAAAAAATTAAAAGAAACTGTGACAGGACTGGAAACAAGTGAAACTATCATTTGGAGGCCTATCATACGGCATACAGAAATCTGGCAATTAGTGGTACATCTCTAAAGTATATGGTAGATCATTTACAACATTGCAATAATAATCTTAATATTAATATTACTACTACTATCAATAAGAAATAATAAAATACTTTAAAAATACTTAGTTTTTTCTGTGTACAACTCAACTAATGCAGCAGGTACTCTGGCTCAGAATACTTGCTCCAACCCGCTTCAGAAAAATAAACGTTAGTTCTAAAATGAATGTCAATGTGCTAAAATTTCCCTTCATTGAGTAGCATGTTTACTCTTGACGGTGCATGGAGACTTTGAATCTTGTTTCCATGGTTTCATGTTTGACAGCATGGTGATTTGGAGGTAGTGGGTGTGAATGAGACCTTGACTGGAGTCTTGCATCACAGGAAGGTACTTGGCATTTCAAGGGTAAGAATAATTTAAGCTACATGACTCAGGATTGGAAAACTAAGACTGTGAACATAACCATCCATCACACTGTCAAACATGACCTGTTATGTGTCAAAAGGTGTCATCAAACCATGTTTTAAGCTTTTGTGCTGGTTTTCCTTGTTTTGAAGAACCAGGTCTATTTCTTAAAAAAAAAAAAATTTAAAAAGTACTTAATCAAAAATAACAGCCATAACTAAATACTTTTGTTAAAATAGCTCCAAGAGTTAAATTAATTGGGACAATGCTGGCAACGGTGGTAGGCATTTGTCCTGCGATTCTGGTCTTTAGGTCAGCATGGCCTGCATGTTTTAGGTGTCTCACCTGAATAAATGGCTGATTAACAGGCTTCTGTAGTACTACATGGAATGGATGAGCTAACACTATCATTTGTGTCAGGTGTTCTGGAACAGACACTTCTAAAATGTGCAGAGCAGTGTCAAGTAAATGTTCTTTATAACAGTCTATAACAGGGGTCACCAACACCTAGTTCTAAGAGGACGTTTGAATCCCGGCTGAGCTTTTCATTGTGTGCGCAGTTCTGGAGGGTCACCCATTGGCTGACATGCTCTTTCTGAGCATCATGCTGAAACTATAGGTTAAACTATTTAATCTCGCCGAAACGTTCCTCAAAGGAGTAGAAATTAAGCAAACATTGTTGCTTCACCTTTTCCTCCTCTGGACGTCTGACACACCACCTGAACCTGGGTTCAACGTCCCTCTCTTTCCATAAATCACACGGGGAGGCTTTGCTTTCATGGCAACACTACAAGGAACTCAGGAATACTGTGCAATTTCAGTTTTTGGACACAAAAAATAAGTAGCTCAACAACGCTTCCCTGGGAATTTCACCCAGGGAATATTACCTTCTTTTTAAAGGCACACAGATTCAGATATACAGATAGTTATGACATCTGAGACAGCACTGTGATTCACAAAGCAATTTATCAATTTCTATTTTAAAATACTCCTTTTAAAAAGAGTTTCCTATAAAAGAAAAGCAAATAAGAAAAAGAGAAAGAGAAAAAAAAAAAAACAGTAGCTGAGGTTACCAGCAGAAGGGGCCACTATCGGGATGGCATCCACCAAACACAGCAAACAAAAACCCTTTAAAGCACCAGACGCAGTGAGACAACCCAAACTCAGGAATCACACCGAAGAGGAAGACACTGTCGCCACATCGCCACCGGACCTCAGCAACTGCAAAGACAGCATCCACACACGCACACACACAGGGAAAGGAAGAAGGAGAGCAGTGCAGTGGTGTTTACCTATGCCATGTTATATTTTTAACAAAGATCAGCTATAGAGCAGGGAGATCAGACACTTACCAGCAGGAAACCAAAGCAGCATGCATCACACTTTCACCACATTTACACCACACTTGTACAAAGAAAGAAAGAGAGGAAAAAAATGGCACCAAATTAACAAAAGTAAACGGACCAAAAAGATTTAGAATTTGGCTGCCCGCCCCAACAGACTCACACTGATGTGTGCTACCTTCAAGATGTTTTGACACCAAAGACTTATTTTTCTCCACAATTTTGGTAATAGTTAATATATGTAATGTGTGTATATTACAAAGGCTGGGCCAAGAAAATGTATGTGTGTATCAAACAAGTAGCCCTTCATGTTACATGAAGTAGCTTCCAGTCTCAAAAAGGTTGGTGACCTCTGGTATAGAGGAATTATCAGTCGACATCAGGTGTCAGTGTCCAGTGTTCCTGTTGCCTGCAGAAACTAAACAAGCATATTCTATTTCCAATTAGGCTAACAAACTTATTTGCACATAGAAGCCGGCACAGATCACCTGTCTGTGCTCGGGGTAACTCCAGCACAAAGGCAGGTAACTATGGCAACCAGTGGCAGATTTAAAGGCAGGCTGACTCTTTCTCTAGTCAGGTTGTGTGTGTATCTGTTGTGCTCACAAACAAATAAGCCCTCTGTATTTCTATTATTATGATTAATTTTCTTGCCAGGAACGATGAGCTGCAGCTGGCTGCTAGTTGTAAATATTTGTATTAGCCTAATTGTAAATAGAATAATATATGATTGCTTTCTTTCTGCAGGCTGAGGGAACAGTACACATGGTGTACTGTGTGATGTCAAATGATAATCTCTCAATACTGTAGAAGATTATAGTATAGAAATGTTATACAGTTACCAGAATTTGAAAACTCTAATTTAAGATGTGGAAATAGTAGCAATAAGAAGGCTGGTTAATGAATATCATTCTCATGTACCTAGATTATTTGAATTAAGCAGAATTAAAGATGAATAATTATTAGTTACACAGATCTGTTTAATGCCATTCAGTGATTTGGAGGAGACAGATGTCCAGTCCCAACCCTTTGCTGTGGGGCCCTTCCTGACAGCGAATCATGTAAAGCCTAGTTCACATGGCAACACATTTTTGTCCCAATTTCTCTCTTCCTGACAATCTTAGAATGGAAAAACGTTTAAGATAAATGTTTTTTATCTGCTGTGCTGTGTGTTGTGTGTATAATAGGGATTTATTATTAGTTGAACATATTGACCTGAATGTGTGTAATTTTCTTAATAACTAAAAAAGTGCTGCTTGTGACATGCCAAAAACTTGAAAAATTTTATACATTTTGTTATATTTTTTATCCATGGAGGACACCATTTTTCACCTGTAGGATTGAAAAAATGGAATCTACAGAATAAACACAGGAAGGGTAGGTTTATCCCAGTTCTTTGTTTTGTTTTGTTTGTTTTTTTTATCATATTGCGCTTGACTGGCGTAAATTTAGACAATGCCATACTGCATTTCAGTTGGCTGAATTTAATAATAATAATAGAAAAATCTGGGAGGGGAATCTGGATCATTTCTCACATGAATTATATATAAATATATATAACTATGTATATGTATATAACTATACATAGTTAAAGGTATATAACTATGTATATGTAAATAACTATACATAGTTAAAGTATATTTATATAACTATACATGTATATTTATATAACTATACATAGTTATAGGTATATAACTATGTATAGTTATCCATAGTTATAGGTATATAACTATGTATAGTTATATAAATATACATGGTTATGGGTATATAACTATGTATATGTATATAATGTCATGAAAACTGGTTCGAAGGGGTGAGATCATTCCAGGTTCATGCAGAAAAGCAGATCACACAAGCCTAGGAGACTGAAGTAATCGTGTATGTTGATTTACTGATGATTATAAAAATGTATATTGATTCGATGTATTAATGGTTATAAAGTGAATGAATCATATAATATTATGTACTGACGAATCTTTGAAACAGTTGAATGTTATAATCTGACTTTGAAATTATTATGATTGAAGTAATGTGTTAATGATTGTGTTAACGGTCTATAGTAAACACATAACATGTAAAAGATTATAATCACATAAAAGAGAGAATAGGGATAGTATGAAGTTGCAAAAGGCAAGTCTGGACTTGGCCTGAGGCAAGTCTGGACATGCCCTGGATTGTATGCCAAATTAGGAAATCTGGGAACTGAGCCCAGGAAGATGAGATAAACTTGAAGGGCAGGAGCTAAGAGCATTGACCAATAGGGGAAGGCCTAGGACCTTCCATGAAGTAATCAAATGCCTGAGAAGTCACGTACGAAACCCAATACACAACAATGGGGCAGGGAGAGTATGAAAACCCGAAGGCAGAAGGAGTCTGGGTTCTTCGTCCTCGGCATGTGGATTTGACAAGCTGCAGACTAAGAAGACCAGCACCAGCAGAGGGAGAGAGCCGCGCCCCGGAGCCAGAGATAAATCAAGTCTTCACACCACTGCAAGGGAGACGGGACCTGATGCCCATCAACTCTGGCTTCTGATTCGATTGCTGCTCTACACTCATCCCAAAAGATCTCAAGATTGTTGCAACGGACTCGGGGACTAGACAAAGGTCACAGGAGTGATGAAGATCTGGACGTTTTGAGATACAACAACCAGCTCTGCTTTGTTTCTACTCAAGGGAGAACCGGACAAGATAACACGGGACTCTGTCCGAGGACACTGAATTTTTCTGTTGCCGAGGTCCTTCACCATCCGGGTATGAGTTGTCTGCTCCCCAAAAGCCTCAATTAGTAAAAAGATGACAGGACTTAGGGAAAGAAGTTAGGGAATTTAAGTTGATTTATTTTTAAATTGAATTAAATTTTTCGAATAATTATAATCATTGATGATCGATTTTGCTGTCATTCACCCCTGCTTAAGCTTGCTTAATAAATACAACCATTAAAATTCTAATAAGGTTTGTGGACATTGAAATTAATATTAAATCATATTGTTTTAGTTCTTCCATTTCATGTAAAACTCGTGAGCGTGATTCTAGGAATTTGGTGGCTTCAGAATTTCTTTTAGTAGTTAAAAAAATAATGACCCTGGAACTTACAAAGTTACTAAATCTAATCTAGCCAGTAACAAGTGCACGTTATTTTAAGAGAGTGGGCTACCGTTAACAGAAGTGGTTATTGGGGTTAGGCAGTTGTGAGGGCTACTCAACTGATTGCTCCTTAACTGAAAAGGGTCGTAACTTCTGGATTGTAGGTAGTTAGAGCTAGACGAACCTCTCTCGACACCAGTTTAAACAGACTGTCTCTCTTAGACCTTCTAGAGGGTAATACCCAGGTTCTAGAGATTCTCCGGACCCGTTAGATGGAGAACTGGTCAGTAGTCAGTCCTAAGGAGTTGTGAGGTTAGGGCGGGGCTGGCTATTGCGCAATAATAGACAATAACTATACATAGTTATATCTGTATAACTATGTATATGTATATGTATATAACTATACGGACCTATGCTACGGACCAACACCGGACCAAAGATCGGACCAAAACCGTCATGATGTGTGTAGGAAGGGACCCAATCGCAGCAGCCAGTACACGTAGAATGTTGTGGATGTTTAATGAAGACAATCAACTTACAAAAATCCAAGTTACAAGGGAATTCAACAACACAAAGCAAAACTGGAAACACAAGGGAACAACAAGTTATCCAGGGAGGGTAACATGGGTAGTGAGGAGACGGACTGGCGAGTTGTAACTGAGATAGAGGAGCTTAAATACTAGGAGGGAGCAAATGGAACAATGAACCTAACTAGATGAGATGATTGATTGCAGGTATGAGTCGTTGACACAGGAGCTGGCTGAGGGGTGGGGAGAAGATGGCACAGAGAAGCTAAGGAAGTATACTGGGGGAAACAAAAGGGAGCTGAAAATACTATAGAAAAACTTTAACTAAAAACAACCTGATGAACTAGAAGAGAAAAAGACATGAGAGAAAACCTCAAACAGAAACAAGACTGATGAGAAATAATGAAATAGTGCTAGAGTAACTAGAAGATCTAAACAAAGAAATACACCTAACTAGAAACACTATGAAGGACTTGAAATAAGGAAAGCAATAACACGATTATTCAAACCACAATAAATAGCCTAAAGTAATAAAACTACAATGTCCATGAAAGAAGGTCTGTGACGATGACCAATTTTGTTGGACAACAAATTGTCCCAGAACTTCTTGCGATAAACGATAACGTTTTGAGACCATTTTCAAGTAACATAATAGTAATAGTGGCATTAAAATGCAAGAACACATTCACAAAAATAAACTTTAAATTCTAATGAACATGTAAACACTGGAACTGGAACATATTTGGAATATCCAAAAATAAATATAGATAACAAAAATAAAAACAATTAAAATAAATTCTGAAGTCTCTGTAAACAAAGTTATCTTTCAAAAAAGGGATAGTTGAGACCAAAACTCAAAACTGAAAACTTTTATAAGTCAGTTTTTGGCAAAAAGAGAGAATAAAGAGAAAAACAATAAATCAAGCAGATGAAAATGAGTGGTTTTTTTGGGTTTTTTTTATTTATCATGCGATTAATTGATTTATTGTTTATTATGACAGGTCTTCATGAATGGCTAACCTAAAGTGAACTAAAACATAATGATAAATAATGATAAACTCTGTCCTCTTCCTCTTTTTGGTCCTCCTCATCTTCAACATGCTCGACTGTATTAGCCCAATATCACAGCGTGTATGGAGTCCCCTGAGTAGGAACGAGAACACAGCCTGTTGAATGCAATAGGTTGCCAGTCAGAATGTGCTGTGAACGAAGCATGGGGCAGAACCCAAAACAAAGAACAGCATGGCCGGACCCAAAGTCTGGTGGACATCAGAGATGGAACACTGTCACATTGGCATATGGAATTAACGTGAATGTTTATTAAACATTTTGTGTAAGGAATATCAACAAAAATCTTAAGAAGAGTCATCGCAGTTGATGTACCTACTAACCTTTCAGCTGTCTGTCATTTACTTGACATAAGTTGGTTATAACAATAAGCTTATCGATTCATCCAGGGCTTGACACTGACACTAGCTACATAAATTGCAGGTAGACTGTAGTTGTGGCTGATAAAGCATTTACTAATGCCTGATTTTAAAATGAATTAACTTGACTTATATCCATTATGTTGTGCCCATGGTTCTCAAGGTAATTGTAAACATCAAAACTTCATATATTTATATTTATCTGTTCTGTGTTTAAAAAAAACACAGAACAGAAAACAATCTAAACACAGTGCAGCACAGGTTAACAACAAAAATCAGAAGAACTCAATTCCAAATCATAGTGCAGCTAATAGAGAACTGTCTCCACTCCTTCAACCAACTCCTTTTCCTTTTGTTATGTCTTTTATCACTTAAAATAATTCCACAAACTATCGCCATTACTTCTACATTGCCAGTCATGTTTGTCTACTGTAAACCACGTATGGTATGGTTTTGCAGGATTTTCTGTCTCGAATCTTAATGTTGATGAGTAAAATCAGTTTGGGTGACACGGTACATGGTATGATAAAACCTGTTTATATTTAAAAAATTTTATTGACAGGTGTGGTCCCTGAGATTTTGAAAATCGGTCAACAATTTTAAAATCCTGTCATGTGACATAGACATAAGTGGTTTATTATGAGCATCCATATTCTTTTGTCTTGTAATTAAACAAAGCTGCTCACTAAATTGCCCTTTCCTGTTAAGTTTTTCAGTATTTCTGTTTCTTTTTTTTAAAAATCATTTTAGTATGTTTAAGATTCATAATAAACATAAATAAGATCCAAGCATCTCTTTTACTGTATTATCTCTTAGGGCTTTTATCTCAGCTTTCCTAGCACCAGGCTTCAATAAGGGACCCTCTCACTGTTTTCATAGCCCATATTTCCCCTGACTTCCCACTGAGCTCTTTCAGTTGGCAATAGAAGCTGTCAGCTTCAAACAAACCAAGTCCGACCTGAAAACTATAAAGCATCCCTTTCATTCAGCAGCATCCCTGCCCTCCACAGCTCCAGCCTCACCATCCCACCCATTAGCAGTAACACCTCCACACTTTTCTGCCCCCTCCTGTCTGAAAGCATCACTCTACTATTCTGTTTGTGCCTGATTGGAATCACTTGTCTTCTTTGAATTTCTGAGTTAAAGAGACAAATTTCTGTGGAAACACCCTCATTGGATGTGAATATGAATGGGTGAGCACCTCACCGCTTGTTTTTTCCCCTCTGAGTCGGTGTACAAAATAGCAAGAAATACAGGCTATAATAAAAACAATAAATACATAATGAGGACAAGATGTTTGAAGTACTGTCCTCAGATCTGAGAGCATACTCCCTAATATATTCCAGGCTCTAGGTATGTCTGCTGATGATGTTGATCCTCCTCCCCCACTCTCTTTTTTGCACCTCATTTCTCTCTCAGAGCTGTCAGTTTTATTTCCAATTAACGTATATCTGTTCCAGTCCAGTGACTCAACACAAGCACTGCTGCTGCTCCCAACTATGCTTCTCAAACTTTCTGTTGTTGCTATGGTGTCTGTCTTCTTCCAGTAGGAAGCTGATTACATTTCAACTCTCTCAGGCAAATCAAGTGATTTTCATTTTTAGCTTGGGAAAGGTAAACAGTTCTGTTTTAAATACTGTTTGTTGTTTACCTTACTTAGTTCAAAGTTGTAATTCAACTACTTTGTAAGGAAATAAAATACATTCATCATTGTTTTGCAAACATATTTATGTATTATACATTTGAAATATTGTTTTTGCAAAGAAAAGGTGTGACCACATGAAACAATGTAAAATGTATAATCAGAAATGTAAAATTAAAATAGTAAGTAGTAATTTCCTGTTAAAAAATACTTTGAGAGTAATATTTGAAATTTTCTAAAAAATTAAATTAAATAAATAAATAAATAAAATGCAAAGAAAATCAATTTTTTAGATTCATATCAGAAATTTTCACAAAAGAATCCTGGAAGTTTCAAATGTCACATTTTCTTTAGAAATTCTTTCAAGGAAATTTAAAATGTTGTGGTGGAAATTTCACTCCCTATTTTTCTATCTACAGTGGTCCTAATACACCGTCAATATTTATTGTAGTTTTGGATCTACAATAAACATCGAGCTACTTTATTGTAAGTAGTTTTTGTTTTTTTGTTGTTTTTTTTGGCCCACAATTAATTATGAGTCTACAATTTTGGCCCATGTTGCAAAACATTTGGACACCCTTAATATAGACAAACCAGTTGATAATGAAATAAAAATATATAAATAAACCATAAAAGGACTAAAAACAGAAGAACTAATTAATTTATGCTTCAGGGGGGATTAACTAAAGACAACATAATCCTATTGGATGCAGTAGAACTTATGTGGGCAAAAGTCTAACCCATCTTCACTAAGTAAATAACTATAGCATATTCTTACAAAAACATAAGTACACATTTAGATAAAATATACAATTTCAAAATATAAATAACCCAATAATCTTCAATATTTTCTGAATGGGTGGGACTTTAGTAAGGTCATTCAACAATGTTTGAAGCTGTGCCATGATGCCGCACAAAATTGTGGAGCAGATCAGATGATGTATCAAGGAGATACAACTGTTGGAATTACCTCTGGGACACCCTGGAGTTAAATTTCAATATAATGCTATTGGCATTTTTAGAGGTTAAAGATCATAGATCTCCAGTTTTGGGTAAATTGAATGATGCATATGTGATTTAGAGCCAATCGTATGCAAACAGCAAGTGACTGAAATTCACCACTTTTCCATATCCACATGGTTCAGCCACCACCCAGTGTTAAGAGCATTCATCATCTATGTCAGTTGGCACAGGTTCAAACATACATTCACCAGCCACTTCATAAGGTACACCATGCTAGTACCGGGTTGAACCCCCTTTTCCTTCAGAACTGCCTTAATTCTTCGTGGCAGAGATTCAACAAGGTAATGGAAACATTCCACATCGACATGATAGCATCACACAGTTTCTGCAGATTTGTTAGCTGCACATCTATGATGTGAATCTCCTGTTCCACCACATCCCAAAGGTTCTCTACTGGATTGAGATCTGGTGACTGTGGAGGCCATTAGAGTTCAGTGAACTCATTGTGTTCAAGAAACCAGTCTGAGATGATTCACGCTTTATGACATGGTTCGTTATCCTGCTGGAAGTATCCATCAGAAGATGGGTATACTGAGGTCATAAAGGGATGGACATGGTCAGCAACAATACTCAGACAGACTGTGGTGTTGACATGATGCTCAATTGGTACTAAAGGACCCAAAGTGTGCTAGAAAAATATCCACCACCATCAGCCTGAACCAATAATACAAAGCAGGATGCTTTCATGTTGTTGACGCCAAATTCTGACCATCCACATGTTTTCAAACAGACCTTTGGATATTCCAAATCTGAGATTACAAAGAAGCTGTGGAATCTTAAGCAAGAAAATCAATCAGCAGCTGATTTTGCTATTGATCTCCTCACTCTAGCCGCCTCTTCTGGCTGGAATGATGAGGCTTGTAAGGGGGCTCCAAGCTCTAAATGAGCCATTAAAAGAGGAATTAGTCTATTGATGAGCCTGAGACCGGAGATCTTGAATTCTCAGGCCATCAAGATTGACAATGGGGTCAGAGCACAGTCTCTCTCTAAGAAACAAACCCATTCTGTTTCAACCAATTTTTTTCTCCCATTCCATCCACTTCTAAAATATCCTTAAACTCATCCACATAGGAACCCATACAAATTGGCCAAGGCAAGTTATCACCGGAAGAACAGCAGCACCTTATGAAGACTGGGGCCTGCCTGTATTGTGGCCAGTTGGGTCACTTTGTGGCTTCTTGTCTTCTGCAGTTAAAAAGCGGAGCCCGATGGTAGGCTGGCACTGGTGGGTGGAGTTAAGAAATTTGATTCCCATGTTACACTCTCATGCTCTTCTGAACAATCAGACCCATTTCCCTTGGTTGACTCAGGGTGTGAACAAAACCTCCTCGACCAGAACCTGGTTAATCAATTTCCAATTCCTGTTATTTCCCTTCCAGCCCCACTCCAAGAATCAGCCCTGGATGGCAACTTGTTGCCCAGGATCACCCACAAAACAGAACCTATTAATCTTTTGGTTTCCGGGAGCCATTAGGAATCACATAGCCCTTGACTTTGTTACTGGTTTGCTGTTTTCTAAGGGTTTCACTGCAATCATCACCATCATAGATATGTTCTCCAAAGCTTGCCACCTCATCCCCTTACATAAACTCCCCTCCTTGCAAGAAACGGCTCAGCTCCTCATTAAACACATTTTCCATCTTCATGGAGTCCCCCTCGAGATCCTGTCTGACCGAGGTCCCCAGCTTGTTTCCAAGGTTTCTAAGGAGTTTGGGAGTGTCTTGGGTGCCAGGGTAGAGCTCAATTGCCTTGGCCAATTTGGGTTTTCACCCACAAACTAAAGGTCAAACAGAACAGGTGAACCAGGAACTTGAGTCCTCTCTCTGTTGTGTGTACTTCTAACCCCACTACTTGGACTTCACAGCTGCCCTGGGTTGAATATGCTCATAACAGTCATGTCTTATCTGCCATTGGGTTATCCCCATTTGAAACCTCCCTTGGTTACCAGCCACCACTGTTACCTTCACAAGATAGAAAACTCTCTGTCACCAATGTTCAGCATCATCTCTGTCGCTCTAGGTGCATCTGGGATCAGACCATTGCTGCTTTCAACTGCTCTGCAGCACAGAACTGGCATCTAGCTGACAGGAGAAGGATCCCAGCACCTCAGTGCCTGCCGGGTCAAAAGGTATTGCTCTCTACCAAGGACATAACACTGAAATCTTTCAATAAGAAGCTTTCCCCTAGGTTTATCAGACTCTACGAGACACCCTCAGTTCTCAGCCCCACTACAGTGCATCTCAAGCTCCCAGACAGTTTAAGGATCCACCCAGTTTTCCACGGCTCTTTGAAGAAAAATCTTTTCTTCTCGCTTTTATGAGAGTATAATATGATATTACAATATAAAGTAGTGTAAAAGTGTGGATAGCAGAAATTAAAATATCACCTGACTAGGATAAAGAAAAGTGTGAATGAAATGCTTCATTAATATTCACTTAGTCTAAAGTGGCACATTAAAATTTCATTTGAAAAATGTTGCCAAAATGTATCTTGTACCTAAAGGGCTTTGACTCAGCTCATTGTTCATTTTTAGAACGTTTTGAAAAAAAAAAACTATTATAATATTGGTTTTGTTGTCCCCTTCAAACAGTGGTTATCATCCACCTTTTTCTCCAAGTATTGTTTAATTAATGTTACATTATTGAGCTGAAAGACTCAAGCTGCACTGACACTTGAAGATGAACAGGTTAGTATTTGCATTTGGTACAATGATTTATGGGATATGGCCTGTGCACAAAATTGTTGGCAATGCCTTTGCTCATCTAAAGGCAAACCTCAAAAACAAACAATATGTGATTGCCACTTACTTTTATTTGAGGGCCTGAAAACAGATTTTCATCAGGAATGGGTTTCTCATTAGCATAGAAATGAATATGATGACAGATAATGAATATGCCTCTTGATGCTTCACAACGGCTCTAGAATGATCAAGTATACAGGCAAACAAAAAAAGATCTTTCTCTTTTGTTAGGCAAGAGAATATGTGTGAACATTAGCATACTGCACAACAGAGAAAGAAAGTGGTTCTACTGAAAGCAGGCAGAGTGATGTAGAAAAGAGAACAAAGTCAAGGTCGGTGTTAGATAGAGTGCCCTCCTATCTCTGTTTTTCCTTGCATTCCAAATCAAACACACACACATGCCCATGTCTGCCCAGTTTTGCAGCCATGGAATGAGGTGTCACATTTGATTGCCTGGGGTAAGACAAGCTCATTAGTACTTTCTAGCCTGTAGATAAAGTGCCAGAAACTGATTCCTGAATATGCAACTCATTCTGTTAAATCAGCAGGCTACATGTGTTGTTAGTGTTTGATTTAGGGACTGTAAAAAGGAATAATTTTAGACACAATTTAACATAGTCTATAGGCCAAACAAAAATTGAGGATTTGTCTCAAGATTAACCTGCACTAGCACAGCTCAATGACATGTGGCTGGGCTCGGTGTTATAACACCCGATAAAGCACTGTACTGTGAAAATGAAAATGGCTCAGGAGTTCCAGGACAGCCTAACTGATAGAGTGTTAATTCTGTACACTGTATGTACAGAATTACATAGAGCAAGGTAATTCTGTACATTACTCACAAAAAGCTGCACAAAAAGCTTCATCTGGGCTTTTTGCGCAATAATAAATTCTGACCAGAATAAGACATTTAGGTCAGAATGTCTTATTTCATTCCGACCAGAATGAAATAAAGACAGTTCAGCAGCAGGAAGAACATCAGTTCACGTTCATCCATAACAGCCAGGAATGGTCTGAACTTATATGGCAACATTCAACATTAAATGCTAATACAAATAATCATGTTACATATTTTAAATCAGGACAAAACAAATAATAAAAGAAACACAGATCACAAGTTGACATCTGTGATTAATAAATGAAATGCATAACAATGTGCATATTGTGAGAAGAAAAAACTCTAAAAACAAACAAAAAACTGAAATAAAAAGACAGATGAGTAACAACATACCTGCACATTATGGAAATAGACACTTCAGCTGCATGAAAAACACCCAGATGACGTCAGTTCACCTGCCCATGACAAAGGAACCACTTAAAAATGCTTTTAAGTGGTTCCTTAAAACGCTGTACAGCGTGGGCAGAGCAGTTGGCTTGTTCACACATGTCCTGCAACAAAAAGGTCTTACTTAACAAAAACATTCCATCCTCCACTAAATGATACAAAAAACTTAAACATTTTACAAACACATTGGCTAAAAGATAGTAAAGCATTTTGTCAACTAATGCTTTTAAATAGTACATCAACAGAAGCTCCTTGAGAAAATTTCCTTCCTCCATGACACCCAAGAATGGTCTCATGAAGAAGGAAGTGGCATCATGTGTTACGTCTGCAAAAATAAAACTAAACTTTCCCAAAATTATTATATAAATTTAATGTATATGATCATTTGAAGATACAAATGAAAGACAATTAAATTAAGAAAAAAATATATATTTTTTTTAAATAGATACTTATAATTAACAAATGAGGTATTTTTGGTGGAATGTGTTAGGTTTTCTTTCTTCCATGCTATACACACGTACACAAACACAAGTTTGTATTTATTAGGACTTTGTACTAACTTCCATTCATTTTAGTAACAGCACTTATGCCTAACCCAGACATTTTCCATAACCCTAACTTTAACCTAGTAACTTATAATACAAGGTTGCAAGGCCTCCCAGTACATCTTATTATCACATCTAACACTCAGTAACTGGGGATCAGCCAGAAAACTGCAGTTGATGCAGTCCAACTTAAGACGGGCTGCATCAAAGAATGTCATATTCATGACGTTCTTTCATGCAGAACGTCAAAGAAAGTCATGTACCAGGTACCAGGTGCATGACAAGGTTAATTCTAAGTCTTCAAATGATTTTAACAGACATTTCACATACCTTTGAAGTTGATGTAAAATGTTTGTTTTAGCCACAAAATGATTATGCTCAGCAGAAAACAAAATATCACCAACTACATTTTAGAGTAGCTCTTTGATATTGTCATGTAGCAGCCATGTAGCCTGATGTAAAAACATTTTGCTAGACAATGTCAAACATTGAGAATTATTATCAAATGTTATCAAACATACCGTTATGAAGCCAAAAAGAACTCATAGAACGTTTTGTTCTATGAACCCAGCTGAGGGTTCTTTGTCTTTGTTTTTGCCTAAAGGCAAAAACAAAGACAAAGATGAAGGTAAAGGCAAAGACAAAGAACAAAGGCAAAAAAGAAGAACTGGTGCTTTCCTTCCATGCGGCCACCTCACCTACATCTCAACGGACCAGAAAGAACTTGAAACAAGGTGAAGGGGGGTTCAGAGGTGCAAGACAAGAAGCTGAGGTCTGCGATGTGCATGAGATCATCACCAAAAGACTCTAGACCGGCAGAACTCAATCAGTACTCTTCCTCCCAGGATCCAAAGCGAGTGTGACCTCACCATCCATGCAGAGAGGAAAACTCATCAGACCTACAGGGACACCAGACCTCATCGATCAGCGCTGTGAGCCTCCTCCTGCTGAAACACCTTCTTCATCATCAGGCCGGTTCTGGGGTCCGAAATTCCATACTCCGTGCGTCTCGCAAAGGTTCCCTCAGTGTCGACATTAGGGAAAGATAGGTTAGACAAGATGACTGATTTTTCTTAGTCGATTTTTTCTGCGTCCGAAATTAAGCTGTACTGACCCTTGCAAAATTGCCTTACTTATAAAATACTTAGCATAAAATGTTTGTGCTGCCTTTTGTAAGTTAAGCTGCACCAGCAACGTAGAAAGCCGCACTAGAGCACCCCCTGGTGGATATTTTGTTATGTTGATTGGTGACACCTAAACAAAAAGAAAATAGATCCAAGATGGTGGAACGCAACACCGAACGGTTCAGGGATTAAGCTGATTATTATCTTTATATATTGTATTTCCGACAAGATTTGTTCCTAAGTATTGGTTAATTGTGAAAATAATGATTGTTTCTTTGTTTTATGTAACTGTGGTGTAAATAATTTTACACTGGAGTCATTTAGGAATTTTTTTTTTTTTTTTTATTTTAGCTCGCAGCAAGAATGGCTAATTTGCAATGTTTGTTTGCTACTAGTAAACCTTGTATGTTACAGTTTACAATGGCCAAAGTGATGGTCAGAGTGGTCAAAGGCCAGTCTTCAATAAACAAGTAAAAAAGAAAGAAGTCTGGTTATTGGAGCGTCATTGTCTGGCTGTCTAGCTGCTGAAGAAATTGAAAACTCAGGGCGAGAACAACTCAGGAAATTGAAAACATTTTCCTACAATGTTAATTCAAAGTAGGAAAATATTTTAATGCAATGCCCATTAATAATCAAAGAACTAATCTTTAACTAGGATATAAAAAATAAATTTCCCTAATAAATGAGAGTGAATTTCCAGAAGCTCCCAGATTCTCATATCCTATCATTATACTTTTTACTGTCTTCTCATATTAAAAAACAATTACACTTTGGTAATATTTGCTTTCAATTAAACTGTCTTGGTATCAATTTTCTGGAGTTGTTGACTGATTATCTGCTTGTTTATTTGTTATTGTACTATAGAGATTCCTACAACAAAAATGTGTCTCTTTCTATGTCGGTGTCTTACAAAAGTCACTTAGTTGTGGGACAGCAACTGTGGCCAGATGTAGGTCGATAAAACATTAAATATGAAATAATTGTCTTAACTTTCCCTGCTTATGGATCCTCTGCACCACTAGGGGATGAGGAAAGAATCGGTCAACTGCATGACTCAAGGTGGCCATCATCTATTATTATTCCATATTTGAGACAAATATTTTATAAGCAAATAATCTCATGAATGTGCAAACAAGACTCACATTCACTGGTAAAAAAAAGTCTGAACAAGTAATTTGAGGTGATAAATTATTTGCTATTAACTTACAATCAATAATAAAAACTTAAAACCATTCATTTGAAAGTGTTTATTTGTAGAATTTACATTTCTTTATTTGTGTATATTTGATTTCTGTGAAATTAAATGTTTTTTCAAATTATAAATGTAAAAATAATTTCCATGTTAAACTGGACAATTTATCAATATTCACGGAAAGAGCTTAGGTGAGTGACGATATCATCAAAAATGCCCTGTTCCAATTGGTATACTGCTTCCTTGTGAAGAAAAGACTTTCAACTGTTCTTGCATGTTACAGACTTGCCAAGAACACAAGAACGTCCTTGAGTATCGAGAAACGACCATAGGTAAGCCACATGTACATTATCACAGAGCATTTAAACATCTTTCAGTCTATTTCAAAGATTAGTCAAATAATATTTATGTTATCTATTTGTTTCTTTTATTTTGTTAACAGGACATCACCAGCTGAGACGGCGCTGCATCCACAAGCTATCAATAAAATACTTCAATCTGTTTGTACTTGTAATTGTTCCATTAAGATATTCAGTCCACATTTTAAGTGCTTCAAAACCAACTAATGAAAACCTTCATTACAATATAAAAGCTCTTATCACACTATATTGGGTGAGAGTGCAGATTAATTACAGTGTCTAAGGAAATCTAAACACACTGACAAAAGGAAGGAGAAAAAGGATGAGCCAGCTTCACACTGAGAAGTTATGCATGTCTCGGTGATACTGAAAATTAAAATCTCTGAAACATCTGCTATACGAGATCAACCCAGAGAAACTGACAGGGCTCCCCACGAACATACACCAACATTTTCTCTGAATGAACCAAATCAGCCAAAACCATTAGTAGGGTGAAGATTGTCTTTAGGGGAAAACAGAAGTTCATTTATCACCCTGATGTAGCTTTAACAAAGTCATAATGCTTTAACACATTCTGGGCAGGGGGTGGCCATGTACAAGTAAATGTGATGAATAGAGTAAAGACTGAATAACCTCATTCCCAGACAAAGGTGATGGTGCATTCACCAAGTGTGAAACAAAAAGAAAAAGACATACAAATATGTATATTTGCTGTATCAGGTGAAGTTCCTACATATAGCACATTTCAGCATTAATAGATCATTTTAAAATAAATGCATTTAAATTCCCTCCTATCATAAAACAACTCTGTCATCATTTTAATAATATATCAAAATAACAGAAATATAAACATAAAAAGGTCAAGATGACTTCCAAATTGGAAACTTTCCACACCATATGAATATAGCCCAGCCTATCAGTAAATAAAACATGGTGAGAGTAGTTAGGAATTTTTTAAGGTTTCAGAGGAAGACAATATGATGGCTTTGTGTAACACATGTAGAAAGATCCTCAACAAGAAAAATGTCATAAATCTTAATTTCATCAGTAACAAACAAAATTATTGTTTTGACTCAGTATTCAAAGTATTTGAGGACAACCGCAATACTTAAGATTGTTGCAAGAAGCTGTTAGGACTCATATCTATTGATAAAGCTTTTGATGAAACAAGAAAATCTGCCCAAGAGGATACAAATGTTGAAGTGATTAAAGATCCCAAAACAGAAATAATGGCACTTGATGACCATTTCTCCTTTTCTCGGCCCATTAGTTACTTGGAGCCACAATTTACCATGCCAAGTCGCACCACTTTTTTGATGTGCATCTTTCAGATGAGTATGATGATATTGTCAAATACATTCATGCTTTAATTGACAGCTACATTAAAGACATAAAATTCACCACAGACATAAAGGTCATATATAGTCATAATTATACATTGTGCCAAATCAGTCTCTATTTTGATCTTGTGGAATGCATTTAATTTGCTTTGTATTTGTTTGAAATCCCTGATCAATTCTAGAGATCTTATTTGTGTTGTTTACATGAATAAGTAATGCACCTTATTTAAATACCTGATATATTTTTGCTAAGGTCGGTTTAATAATATATTTTCATTTGAAAATGTTATATCTTCTTTAAAAGAACAAACTGTTTCGAGTCTTGTTTAGAGCATTGATGTCACAACCTTATATTTTTGCTCAATAGGCTTTTTTATTTTTAGGAAAGTTATCAGTTATCAGCTTTTAGAATGAGAAAACAATCGGTTATCACCAGTGTTGTAGTCAAGACCAGAGTGCATCGAGACCGAGTCAAGACCAAGATCACTACCCCACGCTACATAAAATAAAATGTGAAATATGATCAAAACTGATTATCAAATTGATCTGAACGATTCACATTCCCATAAAACACCTAGATATTAAATATTTAGAGCTGAAATAAATTTAACCAATATGTTGTGGTGTTAGCTAGAGGAGAATCCTTGTATGTGAATCAATAAATACTATTACTTATCATCCTGGTGAATGTTTACTGCCTTTCGGCCCAGGGGGGACTTATAACATTTGGCGCTGTGAGCAAATATGTACTCAGATGTAGAAAAGTGGTGTAAAAACTGTGAAAGATGTGTGGTGTCAAAAGCTCTGTTGCCAAAAGTTAAAACCTATATGGGCACAATTAAAGCATTTAGACCTAATGAGATTTTAGCAATAGATTTTACAGTTTTAGAACCTGCTACAGATGGTAAGGAAAATGTCCTTGTAATGTAATGACTGATGTTTTCTCAAAGTTTACAAAACTGTTCCTATGAAAGACCAGTGTGCGAGCGCGGTTGCAGAGGCATTGATCAAGCACTGGTTTCAACTTTTTGGGCCTCCAAGCCGGATTCATTCTGATCAAGGACGAAATTTTGAGAGTAATTTGGTTCAACAGCTCTATAAACTTTATAAAATCGAGAAAAGTCACACTACCCCTTATCATCCTGAGGGGAATGGGCAGTGTGAGCGGTTTAACCGCACTTTACATGATTTGCTTCAAACTCTTCCACCTGAACAGAAACGCAAGTGGCCCCGACATATTTCCCAAGTCACTTTTGCATATAATACAACTGTCCATTATTCTACCGGTATGACTCCCTACTTTTTGATGTTTGGTAGCTGCCTGTGGATTTTTTTGTGGGATTGAGTGAAGATGATGGGGGTCTTGACCTGCCCTTGGAAGAGTGGGTTGAAGAGCACCAAAAATCACTAAATTCTGCTTATGAAATGGTACACCAAAAAGTAGAGAGTAGAACAGCTCAGAGAAATCAGGATGTGGATGTTGCCTCAGATTTTCAGGAGGGAGACCTGGTGTACACAAGAAATCATTCAGTGAGGGGTCGGAGTAAAATTCAGGATTTTTATGATGCAACCCCATATCGAGTAGTTCACCACCTTCTGATTGAGGGGTAGTGTACTCCATAGCCAGGAAGGACCCCTTCGTCAGGTCCACAGGGCTAAGCTTAGAAGTGTCCCTGAAAATAGTGGTGTGGACGGTTGTCAAGAAAATGTTTTGGAGGATGTGCAGACAAACGTTAGGGGGGAAGATGAAATGCTGGATTTGCTGGAATCTGAGGTTCAGTCAGATATTGAGAATGATGAGGTTGGCATTTTTGAAGATATAACTTGTGATGTTCAGCCCCTTTTTGACCAGGAATCCACACAGGAGATTGACAAGGTCATTACTCCAGAGCTTAGGAGGTCTACACGGAAAACTGCAGGGCAGCATTCTAATCCTTACAGGCTGCCCTGTTCTGTATGGAAGACATGATTCTGTTTTTGGGTAATCGTTTTTTAGGTACATCGTCGGGTCGCTGATGCATAATGTTGGGGAGGAATGTAACAGGTGGCACCATTAGGTGTCGCACTCCCCTTAGCCTGAGGCTCCGTAAAGGGGAAGCTGGAGGATGGTGGCCAGGTGTTGATTTCCTGTATTGATTCAGGTGTGGTTGGGCCCACGCTGTTGTTGCCGTTGTTGATGGTGGTCAGGAGGATAGCGTTACCTGGGCGTGGGTGCTCGACGCCGTAGGTACGTTTTAGTGATGGTGAGATGAAGCCTCATGAGGCATTGAACCACTTGAGCCAACTGGTTCGAGAAAGGGTTCATTTCTTGAAGCTTCATGTGCTCACGAAACCACCTACTGGCCAGGTGTATAATCACAGCCAGCTGTATCTTAACACGTGTGATGCATTGAATTTTTGTCTATTATGGCTCTTGGGAATGACTTCACAAAAGGTGTAGGACGAAATCATTTGTCTACATAAATTATGTACACACATATGTGTATAATAAAATATTGTTTGAATGTATTCTCTGTGTGTAATTTTTCCCAAAATAGTAGTGTCATGTGATATGACATGTTGTGTAATAATGTTTTTCTGTGACTATAGAATAATGGCATGGGCTTAATCAGGCAGAGGACAGTGAAAGTGCTTGTGGAACTGGGGAGGGGGCAGTGAATAGGCTAATGCTTGTGTAAC